>LIAE01006520.1:0-12181 GCA_002287525.1 Diploscapter pachys | reverse complement strand
TAAACAGTACACGAATCGATAGCCCTTGAAAAACTAAGCAACTTTTGTGAAGACATCTCATGATTATCTATTATGGTATGCGTGGTATGGAGATTTGAATGGGTCAGACCCACGAAAATGACAAAAATATTCAAAAAATCATAACTTTTCGAACATTAAACGAATTCGAAAAATCTCTTCGGAATATAGTAGTTGAAGGGCAATACTTCATTTTTGATTCCTAAATGCCGTGCTATCACTTTATCATGTTACCATATGGGTCCATGGTATACCACCCAAATGGTACTTGAGTGGATTATACCAAAATGGATATCAATCAACTCGAAATTGACTAGAGAGTAATATTCGAGTCCATTTCTATCAATTTCAGCAAGTGGTTTCATTATACCATCATTGTAATTGATGCATAATCACCTGCTGAAAATGACCAAAAATGGGGTATCTTCAAATGATCATAAAAGGTGATAGACTAATCTTTTTTTCAAGCGATTTTCAAAATATTACTCAATTCAATAGGGCTTTCGTTTGATATATAGCATGATGGGTATTGGTTACCAAATGGTAACTTGACCATATGGGTCACTACCATTTGGTACAATATCATGTTTGGTATCGTTCGACTCCAAATTGAGTGTGAATAAATAATAGATGTCTCTAGCTTCAATTTAAGCCCAAATTTTGGTAGACTACCTATGAAAATATCTTCGTATCATTTTCTTAAAAATTGATATTAAATTTTGGTTTTTTGAGTACCACTCCCATACCATAATAGATAGCCATGAGGTGTCTTCACAAAAGTTGCTCAGTTTGATAAACTCTATCGAATGTTATACATGTTGTGGGACCTGACCCTCAAAATTGAAATTTCGATTTTTGGATCGCCAACTTTGGTGCAATAGTAATGTTATTGGTGTCATACCTAACTCATCGACTGGATAGTTGTTATAGAGGTAATTTATGGTGTAGAATCCGAATATGAAATAAAATTTTGCTAAACACCCACATAATGTTTCAGTAGAGGCGTTTTTCTGCAAAATATGAATGTTTTTGAAACTGCCATTTTTGATACTTTTGACTTTAAGACCCCCTCCAGTTCCAAACAAGTGGTTGATTCCCTAAACCATTACATTTTTAGAAAGTACATCCCATGACCATGTTCATCCTTTTTAAATTTTTCGAAAATCTTTTATAGCAAAAAAGTTTTATTTGTGCCCCCTGAGGGGTGTCAAATCGTGAAAATGCTCAACTTTGACCCCCGCCTAGCCCCGCCCACTTTTGAGGGCGGGACCTAACTTTCCGATTTTTGTGAATAGGGTCCATGGATGTATCCACAATATAAGTTTGGTTCGGATCCGAGACACTTTTGCAGTTGTCCGGCTACTCTTTATATTTTGTTCGGGTTATTCAAAGAATGCGTCTTAATAATAATACAAATAAAAAAAATTTAACACACAAATATTATTATCTTTTCTGATAAATTTTATCATTCAAGTTATCTAGTCTTTTTACAATTTTAGAAAAGTTACCGTAACTGATTTATTTTTCAACGCTTTCTAAACAGTTTTATTCACAACATTTGCATTATGATTTTAAAAAGTTTGATAATTATTTCAGTGAATTCCAAAATAGAATTTTAGCTATTATCATTTAAAATTTCAATTATTCCAAATTTCCAATAAAGAAGCTCAAGATAATTCATTTTTGCTTCCTCTTCCGCAATGAATTCAAATTGCACATAATATTTCACATTGATATTTAATAAAATTATGCATAATGAACGACCAGGAACTTTATTTCATGTATTGATTTTTTTTTTTAAATGAGGAACTTGTGAATTAGAAGGAAGTAGCATTGAAAGATATGAATTGCATAAGCCATTTCTGACAGAAATGCATGTAGCCATTTTCGTATTTAAAATATTAAGAGTAAATGTCAGCAAAAATCAAAGTCTTAGCAAAGGGGTGTTTCCAGGGGTCCGTCGATTTGGCTGATTTTCACATATATTGTTCAGTTTTTCACGCTGATCATCATGGTGTGGTTCATTTTTCATAAAAATGATCGTATGCAGGATTAAGGTAGCTTAAAGTTTTGACAGATCCGACCTCGGGAAAAAATTCATAACTTTCTTATTTCTGAACCAAATCGAATGGGATTTTCAGCATTGAATAGCCCCTGAAAAAACTACAAATAATATAACTACGACCACCTTCTAGGGCCAACAGTTTCTCGCTAAAAAAATTAAAATTCGGAAAAGTAGCCATGACCGGCGACGGTTTTTCGATTTTTTACCCAAACTAGAGTCCGATACCCAAGCTGGAAATTGGCTTATTTTGTAGAGAATTTAATTCTGCATTTGAATATATAAAAATTTTCTTTATATTTTTACTTTATTCTTCTACTCAATATCTACTAAATAAAAAAATAATTATGAAATTTGGTTCAGAAATAAGAAAGTTATGAATTTTTTCCCGAGGTCGGATCTGCCAAAACTTCAAGCTACCGTAGCCATGCATACGATAATTTTTATGAAAAACAGATAGCACCACGAGAATCAGCGTGAAAAACTGAATAACATATGTGAAAATCAGCTCGATTTACAGACTCCTGTTCTGCAACACTTTTATTAATACTTTGATTTTTCCTGACATTCACTCTTAAGACGCATTCTTTGAGTGGCCCGAACAAAAATATAAAGAGTGGCCGGACAACTGCAAAAGTGTCTCGGATCCGAACCAAACTTATATGGTGGATACACCCATGGACCCTATTCACAAAAATCGGAAAGTTAGGTCCCGCCCCCTAAAGTGGACGGGGCTAGGTGGGGGTCAAAGTTGAGCATTTTCACGATTTGGCACCCCTCAGGGGGTACAAATAAAATTTGTTTATTTTAAAAGATTTTCGAAAAATTAAAAAAGGGTGAACATGGTCATGGAATGTACTTTCTAAAAATGTAATGGTTTAGGGAATCAACCACTTGTTTGGAACTGGAGGGGGTCTTAAAGTCAAAATTGTCAAAAATGACAGTTTCAAAAACATGCATTTTTTGCACAAAATCGACCATAACTCGAAAATTTGATTTCATATTCGGATTCTCCTGGTGATTCTGCATCTTATACGCCAAAAATTAGGTCCAAACAAGGGGGACACCTATAACATTACTATCGCACCAAAGTTGAGGATCCGAATATCGAAATTTCAATTTTGAGGGTTAGACCCCACAATATGTATACCAATTTATAGAGCTCATCAGACTGAACAACTTTTGTGAAGACACCTCATAGTTGCCTATTATGGTATGGAAGTGGTACATCAAAAACCAAAATTTAATGTCAATTTTCAAGAAAATAATACAAGGATATTTTCATAGGTAGTCTATCAAAATCTGGATTCAAATTGAAGCTAAAGACATCTATTATTTATTCCCATTCAAGTTGGAGTCGAATGATACCAAACATGGTATTGTACCGAATGGTAGCGACTCATATGATAACATAGCAAAGTGGTAGCACAGTACTCTAGGAAGCAAAAATGAAGTATTGCCCTTCAATTACTATATTCCGAAAAGATTTTTCGAATTCGTTTGATTTTACAAAAGTTATGAATTTTTTTGTCATTTTCGTGGGTCTGACCCATTTAAACCTCCATACCACGTATACCATAACAGATAACCATAAGGTGTCTTCACAAAAGTTGCTTAGTTTTTCAAGGGCTATCGATTGGTGTATAATTTGGATTTTTTTCGATCGATTTTGTAAAATTCGACCCTCGGGCCATGCTCATTTGGCTGATTTTTTCTCAAAAGTATCCCGCCTAATTCATGCTTTTTAGGACTGATTTTAGGGTAATTTGATACGTAGAATCCGAATATAGCATCAGATTTTTGAAACTTCTCGTAAAATTTTTCAGGAAAATCGATTTTCTGCAAAAAAAAATGCATCTTTTGAAACTACCGCTTTAGACACTTTTTGACTTCAGGACCCCCTCCCATATCCAGCAAGTGTCTGACCCCCCAAATCCATATATCAAAAGATGGGCAATTATATGGACTACTTAATACTTTTTAAATTTTTCGAAAATCTTTCATAGCAAAAAAGTTTTCTTTGTACCCCCTGAGGGGTGCCAAATCGTGAAAATGCTCAACCTTGACCCCCGCCTAGCCCCGCCCACTTGTGGGGGCGGGACCTGATCTCCCCATTTTTGTGATTAGGGCCCATGGATGTATCCACCATATAAGTTTGGTTCGGATCCGAGATACTTTTGCAGTTGTCCGGCCACTCTTTATATTTTTGTTCGGGCCACTCAAAGAATGCGTCTTAAATATGGAAAATTTCATCCCTTCAATCATATAATTATGATAAACGACTAATTCATATCATTTATGTGCCGATATGATACTGATTTAATCTATGTCGAAAAATTAAAATAACTTGTAAATAATAACGACTACAAGAAAGATCTATGTTTCAACAAATTGGTAAAGCATTATAATTGTTTCCTTAACACGTCGGCAAGAGATCATTCAGTTTTTTTCTTTCTACTTTCTCCATTAGATCAACGAGAATTCTCGTATAGAGTGGCTTCTTTTCCAATGAAATTAACTTGTATCGCAAATTGTTCAGACCGTCAGTTTTGTAACGTAACTTTGTTAGTTGCAATAATTTCCAACGACATCTAAAATATTAAAAAAAAAAAATTACTAGGTTTTAATATTCTTATTTAAAACTTCACTCGTTTTAAAATACTTATTTAATGGTGGAGCGTAATTAGGACTTCAAAATGATGGCATAAAAAACATTTAGGAAAGTTTTCGATATGACCAAAACTTTTCAAAGGGTTGATTTGATGATGTTACTAACGGGTTCACTGGGTTTTTTGCATCTCCATCATGTTTGATCATTTTATAGCGTGCGATTTCTTTAGGATAGCGTGTTATATTATATCCCGCCTCAAGTGTTCTTGCATATGAATCATCGTCTTCGCCTAAAATTATAAATATTTAGAAAATTAGCCTGAAAACTTCGAATTCATCTAAAGAAAACTGTAACTTCTTAATTTCTAATTGAAAATAATGAAAACATAACTCCCCAACCATAATAGTCGTTTGAAAATCCATTCATGGATCGAAAATGTTCAACTTTAAAAGCAGAAATTCCACCAAAGTTGCTGTAGTATGGCAAACTAAAATTAATATTCGAAAGTGAATCATCAGTAACTTAGAATTGACAATGAGTTATGAATATATTTATATATTTTTGCCGATAATTTACTCTCGCTAACAAAATAAGTATTCTAAAAATCGTGATATCTAGATAGACGAATCAGTGCGCATTTGATAGGTTATTTTACGAATTTTTTGAACGGTTATTGCTATGCTACTATTTGAATAGAAATACTTTACTCAATTGTAATTAAATTTATTAATCGCAACACTCATGTGTCGTGGCATATCAGGGCAAGTGTAGAGGTTCCTATCATTCTCCGGTATCAGATCGACATCGTGGAATATGAAGCATTCGAATGGATATAATTTAAGACCTTCAACAAAACCGACGTTCATCAACTGAAATTAAAATTGGGTTCTTGTTATAAATTGCATAGTGCGATTGGGCTCAGATTCAATGATTAATCCACATGAATCATTGCTGGTTTTCCCATCTTTTTTTTTATAACTGATTAAGCAGGACTAGATCTAGGGAGAATTTTCGTTTGACGCGAAAAATATACTAGAAGTAGGTCACACAACCATCCTGACAAAAATCCTCCCTAATTATGAGCAGGACGTGGTTTTTAATTCTGCGCTATTTGATTTTAGAACATAAACGGGTTCTTTAAGCTTCGAATTGATTGTTTGATGAAAATATGAAATATGCAGTACCGATCGATAATAAAAGGACGAAATATTGGGATAGTGTGCTAATCTTGGTGAAAATAGGAAATGATGTCTTTGATACAGCAACTTTAATATTATTAGATCGGGAAGTTAGGAGCTGTATTCATGTTAATTTATGAAATCCACCTTTCGCAATTTAATACCGAATAAAACTTCGAATACCTTTGCACGATTAAAAGTTTGATTTGCTATCGGTTCGACTACGATAATAACGTAATCAATCAGTTGACGCATTAAAAACGAGTGAAGATTGTTTAGAAGAATATGCAAATGATCGTCTCTATCACGAAAGGGAACTACAATTCCTACCTAAAATAATTTCTTCGGATATTTTACAGTTTTAATTCATAAACTCTTCGTGAATATATAGGGCTTATCAACGAGTTAATAATTGCTCACTCACTCACTCTGTTCAGAGCTTTACAGTCAAGTGGATATCCATGTCCGCCCTTATTTATATCCTTATGCTTCTGAACTAATTCTTCCATTGAATACACATTCATTGAAACTTGAGTCGGCCCAATCTAAAACATTATTTTAGTAAATGAAATTCTTACAGTGAAATTTCTTCTACCAAATTTGGTGGTGGATTTAAACAATTTTTCTCATGCCTCTCCATTATTCCAAAAGAAGGAGTTGTAGTCGAAGCTGAAAATATTTATAGTTTATTCAGAGTAAGTGAATACTGCATACATTTTGCAACTTCGCTTGCTCAGGCTCCGCCCACTTTTTCCTGCTCTACGAATTGTGTCATTCCCCCCATTTTCAAACGATTTTTCTTGACATTTTCGCGAAAAATCTTTATAATTATATCCTAATTATCTTTCTGATTGACCAATTAACTCTGTAGAGCGATGCTTCATCGATTTGAGCCATTTTATCGTCAAAAATAACGTGTGTTTTAATTTTTCAAATTTGAAGACGAAAAGTAATTAGTTTATTGTCTCCAACTAATTGAATATTGCATTCAATTAGTCAGATAATTGGTCAATTAACTCTTTAATGTTTGCTGTTCATTTTTCGATCGAAATTTCGTATTTTTTCGTGAAAATTTGATCATTTTCGTAAAAAAAAACGTCTGATCAGCGATTGCTTGTCCATCAACTTGCAATTCGAATGACCTGACGACGGCGACAACATCTGCATCTTAGAGGAATCAACAATTGACTCGATGAAAATGGGTCCTGCTTTGAGAGAAAAAATCGCTAAAAACACAAGGAAAATGAACGGCAAACATTAAAGCGGATTAATTGGTCAATTAGAGAGATAATTAGGATATAATTATAAAGATTTTTCGCGAAAATGTCAAGAAAAATCGTTTGAAAATGAGGGGGATGACGCAATTCGCAAGGCAGGAAAAAGTGGGCGGGGCCTGAGCAAGCGAAGTTGCAAAATGTATGCAGTATTCACTTACTCAGAATAAACTATATAATAATATATATTTTAAATTTAAGCTCGCTTAGTTGAGACAAATTAAAACGATTATAATCAGTTTTAAATTAGATAAATTATTAAGACCGTTTTTTTTCTAGTAACATTCATAACTTCGGTTAATATTGACAAGTTTTTCGAAGAACTGCAGATTTTAAATATTCTGTTTGATTCTAAGTTTTGACTATCACACTACTTGAATGTATAAAAAATATTCCAACTAATACATACCTTTAATAATTAAATACGGAAGAACCAAAAGGAGACAGAATAATAAAATATATTGCAAAGAGGACCATTGTAACATTTGCCCGAAAGAACGTCGAAAGGGACATATTACAACGGAATATTTCATTATTTATCAACCTTAAAACAGATTCTGTAATATTCGACGATCTCAAGTTCGTTTCTGAAGAGGTATTTGAGTGTTTTCTACCTATATTCGACCTGGAAAACACGATTTTGGGGCCTTTTCCCGGAGTTTCCAAGTCCAGGTTCGGGTATCGGGTCCGGGGGTCAAAATTCAAAAGTCATTCGGATGCCCCAAAACCTATATCAGATTGTTCAGTTCGATGAGCTGAGTCGATTGGTGCGAACATTTTTCGGATCCGACCTTCTTATCACAAGTTACGGCTAAAAGCAGTGCAAAAATGTCAAAAATCATGGGTCTCCGGGATAAAATCGAAATTGACATACATTGTTGTCGATATTACCTCCCAGTTTTTTCACCGAACAAAGTACATGTTCTACTCATGCTAATTCAAAAATAATTTCAAAGTAATAGCGACAATATTCTATAGAAAAACCGACCTGAAGTCCAACTTGAAAATTTTTATTTTTCAAATTTTTGAGTTATACCCCCAAATCATATATTATTCGATAGAGCTCATCAAGTTGAGCAACTTTTGTGAAGACACTTCATGGCTATCTGTTATGGTTTATGTGGTATGGAACAGAGCTGAGACGAAGTTTCGACTTCGACTTCGAATTTGAAAATTTCAACTTCGTCTCAGCTCTGGTATGGAAGTTTGAATGGGTCAGACTCACGAAAATGATCAAAAATGGGATATTTTCAAATGACCATGAAAGGCGATAGACTAATCTGTTTTTCGAATAGTTTTCAGTATATTACTCAGCTCGATAAGAGTTTTCATTTGATATATAACATGATGGGTCTTTGTTAAAAGCGGTAACTTGACCCATATGAGCCGCGACCCATATGGGCTGAGTCACCATTTGGTAGAAGACTTATAATGCTATATATCAAATGAAAGCCTTTATCGACCTGAGTAATATGCTGAAAACCGCTTGAAAAATGATCCAGTGTATCGATTTTTATGAGCAAATGAAGTATCGGTCAAATTGAAGAGTAAACTTTGGAACGTTTTTGTCCATAAACCTCGATTCATCAATCCGTTTTTCAAGCGATTTTCTGCAGAATAATCAGCTTCGTAACCGCTTTCGAATGATATACAATATTAATAGATTTCCAGAAATTTTCGAGATAAAAATTTTCGAATATAAAGTACGATTTTCGGTTTTTGTTGTCTGGAGTCCTCAGGGATGAAAATTCTTCCAAGGTATCTTCACAAAAGTTGTTCAGTTTTTCAAGCTCTATCGAATGATATATGATTTGGGGGTCTAACTCAAAAATTTGAAAAATCGAAATTTTCAAGTCTGACTTCGGGCCGGTTTTTCGATAAGATGCCGTGTCTATTTCTTCGAAATTATTTTTGAATTAGCATGAGTAGGGCATGCACTTTGTTTGATGAAAATATTGGGATGTAATACACACGGCATTGTATGTAAATTTCTACCTTTCCCCGACGATCCATGCTTTTTGGCACTTTTGCACTGCTTTTAGCCGTAACTTGTGATAAAAAGGTCGGATCCGAAAAATGTTCGCACCAATCGACTCAGCTCATCGAACTGAACAATATGATATAAGTTTCGGGGTATTAGGCTGACTTTTGAATTTTGACCCCCGGACCCGATACCCGAACCTGGACTTGGAAACTCCGGGAAAAAGCCCCAAAATCGTGTTTTCCAGGTCGAATATAGTTAGTTAATACTAAAAAACCTCGGAAAAACGAAACTTTTGCCACTGGTCACCCCTTGGTTGAATCTCTCAAAGACTGTCTTATATATAGAGACCGCAAGTGATATTCCCGATGTGAAGACCGAGTCATGGAAGTATTTTTCTCGGATTCTGCAGGGCTAGACAGGATTATAGCAAAAAACCGCATCAAAAACGGATTAGTACAACCAAAGATATGAATTTTTGAAGGCGATATTCGAAAACCCCCTTTTTGTTAGTAAAACTTCGTCAAGCATTTATTTTAACCACTTGCATGCGGCGACTTTGCCGTGCATTATTAGTGGGCGTGGCCTAGTCAAAGCGTCGTTGTCTTCCGAAAGAACAGTGAAAACTGAAGAATTTTCCACATTGGATGCAATAACCGGGTGAAAATTGAAAAAAGAAATTAAAATAACGATAATTTTGGGACTCTCTGACGAATCAGTATGCTGTTAAACGAGGCGCACGGGCTTTTTTACTTAGGGAATTCGTTTTTTACAGCGCCGACCAGTGCCGGGCTGAAAAGCGATGCATTTTCTATCACAAAATAACCAGAAAAATGTAATCTTTCATATTCTGCGTGAGCGCTGATGAGCATGGCCTATGAAGCTCACACGAGCGATTTTAAAATTTCAGCGTCGATTTTCGCGGGCTCAACTCGTGTTTCGGGGGCATGTTTCGGAAGCAAAAATGTTCCCTAGGCTCATACCTAATAGTGGGAAAAGAAAAATCAGAAAAAATTAATTCGTAAATTTTCTCGAGTTTTTTGAAATTTTTGACGAAGTTTTCTTCCTTGATTTTGTCCGCACAAAGTGGGCGGAGCTTGCGGTCTCTATATATAGTTTCGTAATATTAAATTAAGCTTGAAATTATCGAGAATAATTCATATTTTCAGATATTTTATCTTAAATATTTATATTTCTGCCTATATTAGAAAAATAATTAGATTCCTGAAATTATATAATTGTAATGGAGAAAGAAATTAATGAAAAATAACTAACGAATGGGAATAAAGTGCTCGTATTCTTCGATCAATAAGTAAGAATAAATAAAATTCAAATTCACTAATTTTCCAATAGACGAGACGACAAACATGACGACCACCGCTCCGAAGAAACTCGTTATTGCGCATCAATTTGCGGATCACTATCGATTTGGCGAGCATGTACACGGTCGCATCCAAGAAACAATATACTATTTGGAAAATAGAATATTGACTTTCTTTTAAGACGCATTCTTGGAGTAGCCCGAACAAAGGCCGGACAATTGCAAGTGTCTCGGATCTGAGCCAAACTTATATGGTGGATACACCCATGAACCCTAATCACAAAAATGGGGAGATCAGACCCCGCTCCCAAAAGTGGGCGGGGCTAGGTGGGGGTCAAAGTTGAGCATTTTCACGATTTGACACCCCTCAGGAGGTACAAATAAAACTTTTGTTATAAAAGATTTTCGAAAAATTTAAAAAGGATGAACATGGTCATGGGATGTACTTTCTAAAAATATAATGGTTTAGGGGATCAACCACTTGTTTGAGGCTGGAGGAGGTCTTAAAGTTAAAAAGTTTCAAAAATGGCAGTTTCAAAACATGCATATTTTGCATAAAATCGACTTTCCTGAAAAATTTTAGGGGGAGTTCCGAAAATCTAATGGTATATTCGGATTCTACTTATCAAATTACCCTAAAATCAGTCCTGAAAAGCACAAATTAGGGCGGACAACTTTGATAAAAAATGCAGTCAAATGGGCGTGGTCTGAGGGTCGAATTTTACAAAATCGATCGAAAAAAAATTCAAATTATACACCAATCGATAGCCCTTGAAAAACTAAGCAACTTTTGTGAAGATACCTCATGATTATCTATTATGGTATGCGTGGTATGGAGGTTTGAATGGATCTAACTATGAAAATAACAAAAATATTCAAAAATTTATAACTTTTCGAAAATCAAACGAATTCGAAAAACCCCTTCGGAATATAGCAGATTAAGGGCAATACTTCATTTTTGCTTGCTAGAGTACCGTGCTATCACTTTACCATGGTACCATATGAGTCGCTACCATTTGGTACAATACCATGTTTGATATCATTCGACTCCAACTTGAATGGGAATAAATAATAGATGTCTCTAGCTTCAATTTGAGCCCATATTTTGGTAGACCACCTTTGAAAATATCTTCGTATCATTTTCTTGAAAATTGATATTAAATTTTGGTTTTTGAGGTATCACTCCCATACCATAATAGATAACCATGAGGTATCTTCACAAAAGTTGTTCAGTCTGATGAGCTCTATAAATTGGTATACATATTGTGGGGTCTAACCCTCAAAATTGAAATTTCGATATTCGGATCCTCAACTTTGGTGCGATAGTAATGTTATAGGTGTCCCCCTTGTTTGGACCTAATTTTTGGCGTATAAGATGCAGAATTACCTGGAGAATCCGAATATGAAATAAAATTTTCGAGTTATGGTCGATTTTCTGCAAAATATGCATGTTTTTGAAACTGTCATTTTTGACAATTTTGACTTTAAGACCCCCTCCAGTTCCAAACAAGTGGTTGATTCCCTAAACCATTACATTTTTAGAAAGTACATTCCATGGCCATGTTCACCCTTTTTAAATTTTTCGAAAATCTCTTATAGCAAAAAAAGTTCTTTGTACCCCCTGGCGAGTGTCAGATCGCAAAAATCACGAATTTTGACCCCCACCTAGCCCCGTCCACTTTAGGGGGCGGGGTCTGATCTCCCCATTTTTGTGATTAGGGTCCATGGGTGTATCC
>LIAE01006519.1:480531-500445 GCA_002287525.1 Diploscapter pachys | reverse complement strand
TTTCTGGCGATTCGACTGAGAATCTTCTGTCGATTAGCAGCTGTATTGGCGGTTTTCGGACAGCCGGAGCGAGGGCGATTGTCGTTAGATCCGGTTTCTTGATATCGCTTGATCGCCCTGTGAACAGTGTTACGGTGTATGTCCAGAAGACGTTCAATTTCTGTCGCTCCTTTACCTTTCTCATTTAGCTTTATGATTGCAGAACGTCGATTAGACCTCTAAGTTTATAGTTATAGATAAAATAAACATAAAAAAAGAAAAAAATAATTTAAGCACAAATGAAACAGTGCACACGAACTTTCCTCGCACCCTGTAAGTGATCTCTCGCAGTTAATAAACGTTTTCAATCACAACTCGTCTTCTCTTTTCTTCCACAGCACTAAAACTCTCCTATCCGTCTTCTGGCGTCATTAACCCCTTAACTTTTAGAACTGTGAAAATTCGTTTTTGTGTGCTTAGAAAAGGTCATTCTTAAAAGTTTACTGATTGATTTATGTTTCAATTCGTGCCTTTTGATAATTCGAGTGAAAGTTTTATTTTCCGATTTTTATTATTCGTTTAGTTTATTACTCAATATACTCGAAGATGATCGAAATGGCAAACCACAATGATCCTTCAAATCCTGTAAGCTAAAACTCATTTTTTCATTTAATATCTTATATACATTTACAGCATATCGTTAAATCTACTGACCCTCCACCTGAACTTATTCAATTAGTGGATGCAAGCAATCAACCTATAATGGAAGCAAGGTGGAATACGGATGATATAACGGGACATTTTGAGCATGAAATGCATGGGACGAACAATTTAACGCGTGAAATAAACGAAAAATAGAAATAAATAAACAATCATTTATTCCATGCAATTCCACTTTCAGTTGAAACATGCATTCGCATTTCTTTTGTCTAGGGTATTTTACGAAACTAATTATTACCGATGAACTTTATAGTTTTTTTCTAAATAATTTGATCATTTGTTCTTTCAGGAAAAATCGTGAATGTCCTTGGTTAAAAATATTCATTATTCTAATAGCTCTATTAGTATTAGTTCTATTATGCGCACTTTTGACCGGTGTTGTTATTCTAGCTCTTTAAAGTCGGCAGGTTCTAGTTTATTATCAATAATTAACATTTAAATGAATGAACCACAGCAGGAATTTGACAATTCCTTGAAGATCGATCAAAATACCCAATCAAATAGCAGTGATAAAACTTTATTCTATAGTAGGAAAATATTCTGTTGTATTCGCGAAAATTAATTCTAGTATTTAGTGTCTTATGCTAACTCTAGTGGTAGCGAAGGAAAAATTTGCCTATTTGATTCGCATACTAATTCTATTGAGCAGATTGCAAAATTTACTAATTATTTATGGCCACGGGAAGTTGCAGCCACAAAAGATAAGGTAGATTAGTTTATTTGGGATTGCCAATTTTGAAAATTTTAGATTCTTGCAATTAGTTCTGATAAAAAATCGTTTGGAGTTTTCGATCTAAATACCCGACAAATCAATAAAGGTAGCATTACAAAAGCCAATAGATTGGTTTAATTATGTTGCATTCTCTGCAGGACCAGATCCTCTTGAATTTCGTAGTGGTGCATCTACCGCTTATTTCAAAGACAAATTGTATTATTTGGGTGGATATACGAATCGAGTTGATGTAAGAAGATCGAATGAAAGTCCATAAAATAATTAATTCAGATTTTAATAGATGGAGAATGGCAAACAGGACCTGCTTTTCCTCTGCCAACTATTTATGCTCAAGCAATAACATGCAATCAAAGTTTATACGGTTACATTATAGCATATTCATTATTGTAATTATGGATATTCAGTTATTGATGGATGCGATAGTAATCAGATATATCGATTATCAGACGATGAACGGGAATGGATTGAAATCGGCGAAATTCCAGAAGGACGATATCATTTAAGAGTTGCATCGTTAAATGGAAGAATTTATATAGCTGGAGGATTGAGGTCGTTAATTTTGTATGATAAATAATGTATCAGTATATATTTAGTTATGGTAGTGATGAAGTATTCAAATCCTGTCTGTGTTTCGACCCCTCAGCTCCAGTTGGCAGTCGAATTTCTCGAATCGCTGATATGAATCATGAAAGATGGAATCATTCGCTCATTGTCGCTAACAGGAAATTGTATGCAATCGGAGGGTGAGCTGAGATTTAGCATATCATTATACGAAATATTTGTTAATTTAGATTTCAAACACATTACTATGGAAATTTTTGTAATTCAATCGAGGAATACACTCCACAAACGAATGAATGGCGAGAAGTTGGAGAATTACTATAAAATAAAGTTCGATTATAATAATCTCAGATTTCATATAGAAAGTTTATTCAATAAAATGTTAACTAATAATTTAATTTCAATGCACATGATACAGACAACTCTCGAAGACATCCAGTAGTGATGAGGGATAATTGTAACTGAAATAAATGTTCCTTTTAATCAGGGTTGTACGAACTTCGAACTGCCTGGAAATTAGTTAAAGTTCGATTTTTTCTTTCTTTTTCCATAATTTCTTGCTTTCTCCCATGACTCTGTTTATGCTAATTTCCTGGGTGAGATTGAGAATTCTCTGACACCCGGCCGTTTCCATAGCGACTGTTGCGCAGTCCATTGCATCGACTTCTTTCTCTCTTCTCCTTTCGTCCATCAAATTGGTCACTTTCATCCATTCTATGCTCAATTCAGTCTCTTTCGATATGAAAATCTAATATTTTCTGCCAAAAATGACTATCCGTCAGCCGATCGAAACGTGGACTCGGCCTCAGTTGGAAGACCAGTATCATGCGGTCTATGAGCAGCTACAGGAGGCCAAGAAGAAGATTCAGGAACTCGACAAAGAACTCATCAAGTAAAATTTTCTCTATTTTTCGAAGACAAAATATTAGTATTAGGCTGTATTTTTTCGCATTTTATCACCAACAACATGTTCTGATTATTGATCTCTTTTCAGGTACAACACTCGAATTCGAAGAACTCTCTTGGAGAAGAAGAGCAAGGATGAGGAAATGGTCGAAAAGGCCAAATACGATGAAGTCGTCAGGGATAACGAAATTCTCGCTATGAAACTGAAGACAGCGAAACACCAACTTCTCGTCTACACGACTCCTTCCGCCCGTCCCGTCACTGCTCTATCGATCATTACGGTATGCAAGTTTAAGACAAATAAGATGTCGAATCAAAGGTACAACTTCAAGTTCAAATTTACGTTTTTTTCTTGGTTTGGAAATATTTTAATCAGATTATAAGCGATTTTTTTCGTGGTGAGAAAAATTGTTCCCAGGGTCGATCGACGTATCGTCCGATTTCTACAGTGCGCAGGCAGCCAAACACAGGCGCGTATGCGACAGTAACTGATCGAGGGACTATCGAATATGAGCCCACTGATCCTGTTCAGCAGCATACTATAGGGTAAGTTGAAGATTACGAAAGTCTGTATCTTTCTACAATTTTCAGAACGAGAGACCCGACCGTACGGATAACAGAAGCAGTTGTGAGTGAGAAGGCGACGATCATTCGACTGAATCGGACACTCAAAGAGAAGAACCAGCAAATCGCTGATCTTCAGTTCCAGCTGAATCGACTTTCCACTGTGAGTTCTCAATGAATTCCTGATAAATTGACTGGTTTTGCTTCGTTTGATTTTTCAATTTTTGCCGGACGAAGTTTGGATCTTGAAATTTTTAAGCCCATCTTGATCGAAATAAGGGTTCATTCAAATTCATAATACGTCTTTTCTGCTAGTTTTATTTCGATTCAAACAATTTCATTCATTTCAGCAAAATCAACAGCTCTTGTCTTCAAAACTAGAACATCGTCCGAAATATTCGAAGGATGAGACTAAATTTGACAGTGACAATGAGTCTTCGAATCAGGAAAATGGAAATACGGAAAGGGAGCTAGAGAATGGAAGTGGGGATGGAATTGGGAAGACAATGACAGGACAAGAAAGGAACAGTGACAGACACAGGACAGAGGCCAGACTGGAGATGATGCAGAAGGAGCTGCTCATTCTCAGGAATGAGTGCGAGGTGCTCAAGGACGCCAACGAACGACTTGTCAGGGAGTAGGCCGATTTTTGAATATATTGGATAGTTTTGAAATAAAAGACGAACGAAGATCAGCTTTCTATTGGAGTTCAGAAATTGATATTAAAACTAGTATAAATTCATTTGAAATCATGGTCTTTTTTTAATTGCAACTATTATTTTTCACGAATGACTCATGAATTTTCAGATCACTATCACGAGACTTTGATGCAGGCGCGACAGAGCAGATCGAATTGAAGAAGGAGATTGCGAGACTGGAGGAGAACGTTAGGGAGGCAGAGACGAGGGAAAATGAAGCCAACAGACGAAGGAAAGAAATGGCAGAACAGATGAAGAGGATCGAGAGCAGGAAAACAACAGAACAGTATGATTTGTTTCTTAGAAAAATTCATTCACTTTTATTTTGGAATTATTGGTTTGAGGCTGAATGTAGTCTCTTAGAAGATGACGTTATTTCTTTTAGCAGTTTCGAACCTGAATATTTCCTTTTTAATTACTATCAAATTTGAAGAAGAAAAAATGAATTCATATGTTTTCAGAACAAAAATCGTAGAAAGCACGACCACCAGACACGAGCAGAATCTAGAAGCTCTGCGACAAGCGGAAATAGAGGAAAGGGAGATGGAAATAGAAGAGAGACGAGAGAAGCAGAAAAGGAAAAAGAATGGATGGAAGGGGGAGGGCAGAGGAAATGGGGATGTGCTGGAGAAGCTGTACAGAGATGTGACTGGGCTGCTGGAGTCGTACGACAGGAATGCAGGGGATAGCATCGACGAATTTGATGGAGAACAGGCCAACAGTGTTGCCAAGTAAGCTTCGAATATTTTTTTTTTTGTAAAATTTGGTCAAAATCGACATTTCTGAGATTCAAGTTCGTCATGATTTTTGAATGTAGGGCGATATGTAACAGGAAGAGTGAGCAGAACTTTTTTTTTAAACAAATCTATCCACAACTCAATTGGTTTGTTGAATATGGAAGATTCGCTTTCACTTTGAAAACTATTAATAATGAAGATCAATTTGGTCATGAACTTATCTTGCTCAAATTACTCATCAGAATGAAAATATTTCATCAGATGGCGTCAAATGTATGCAGAACTCTATGACGAACTGGAGAAAGTACGCAATATGCTCGTCATTCAGCACAACATCAACGAGAAGCAGTCAAAAGAGGCTAGATTTTTAAGAAAAAAATCATGTTTAGACTTTTCAGATAGCAATAATGCAAGAAGAACGAGTGAGAGCATTAGCCTTGTTCGAGAAGAAAATGGAAGAAATGAGTGACCAGATCAACGAGAAGTCAAAGAAGATCTACCAGCTGGAAGAGGAAATCAGAACGATTGCATATTCTGGGCAAGTTGCTCTGCCTGTTAAAATTGATCAGGTAAGATGTTTTATTTTTCTTAAAAAATCTTGAGAGAAATTACTAATTTTTCCATTAAAGAAAGAAGCTACATTTTTGTAGTTAGAGCATCGCGTTTTGTTTGGACATAAAATTCATTAATATTAACAGTTCGATAATTTTAGCTTTCATAGATAAAACAAATTCAGGTTCCTTCATCACCCCCGGCCTCAAATGATATTTCGCTTCACCTGTCGAACATCTCCTTCTCATCTTCGGTTTCTGCACTCAATTCCTTCTTCGTCACGCTGGAATTTTTCGATTTCGAGCTGCAAACCACGCCGGTGATGCAATGGAGAAGTCAGGTAAAATATTTTCGTTTTTATTGAAGATTTTTCGTACCACTTATTCTTCGGATTATCTTCAATTGTCCAATTTCTCATAAAAAATTGTTTAGAAAGTTAGAATGAAGATCCTTTAGGGTTTAGGACGTTTTGTACAGAAATGAGAAGTTCTGTAACAAAGACTTAGACAATCGTTCTATTTTGTCACGAAATGTCTCACTAATATTTGAAATATCCTACATCTGATCTTCTATTTGTAATTCTTATCTGTCGAATTTCATATTCACAGTAATTTGTTGTTTTTTCAGGCAATCGACTTCACGACAGTGTACAACGTGCTGTTGTCGAATCTGTTCGTGTACTACCTCGAGAGCAACGGCATTTCCGTGGAGATCTACAGTCCGAAAGGCACCAAATGCGAACTCGTTGCTGCTGGAGTCATCTCACTCAAGCGGCTACTCAAAGCACCGAAAGGGAAATCTAAACAAATGCAGTAATGATTTTTTCTAATTTTTTTCCTAAAAAAGTCAGAAAATGTCGCCATTCATAGAAAAAGTAGTGAACTTATTTTGTCTTTAACAAACTATTTCCAGAATCGGCGGCGAACTCCGAATGATTTCCCCCTCTTCTGCCGCTGTTGTGGCTGTAATTTCATACGACGTAACTTTAGCGAAGGATTTGACTGATTCTATTGCTAGTTACCAGGTAAAATCAAAAACTATCAACTTTAAATGAATAATTTTCAGAGACTCGAATCAGCTCGGAACTTCCTGCCTCTGGAGAACTGGCAGACAGGACAAGCTTTCGAAGAGCTTACCATAATCGTTAACAAGTGCAGTGGTTTGGAGACATTAGGAAAGGGTGAGTGAAAAGAAGCGACTTTTTATTTCTTGAGAAGTTCATGCAGTTTGAAGAAGAAAGTGTTGATAGAGAAGAACAGTTTAGGAATTTTTTAAGACAGTTGATTTTTTGTGAAGAATTTTAGGATCGGTAGAAACGTGCATAGCCTACGAGCTGCTTTCCTTCTCTCCATTCATGACGAATTATGTGACGACCGACAAAACCGCTGTGTTCGATTCGACAAAGAACTGGGCAATTCCGATTGCTGAAAACATGCACAAATTCATTCAGGATACAGTAAGTTCTTTTAGAAAATAGTGAATCAAAAAGACGTGATTGTTTAACTCTTTCACCATTTTTTTTCTTTGTCCTGAAGAAAAACTTACTCGTTCAATTTTTAGGAGATAGTATTTTTCTTGGCTCAAAACACAGCCGAGAACAGAGACACTGAACCAGTGCTGGCAATGCTATCCCTGCCACTCGCTCCCCTCGCACAAAATAGGAAGATCAAAGGAGTTTTCCCCATGTTGGACGTAAGATTTGATTTGTTTAGATTTCTTTCCAACCGTATTTATTTAGGCTGAAGGAAATCAAACCCAACTTCAACTTGAATTGTCAATATTTTGGAAATACGGAAAACCGATTAGTAAACACTTCGCTCATCAGGTTTGTTTGAACTCTGAATATCTCAAATTTTCAATTCATGAATTTTCAGTTTGTTGAAGAGAAAGAAAAACCAACTAGAATTTCGAAGGATGGGCCTGCGAAATCTGACAAGTCAAAATTGGAGAGGGTTGATAAAACTGAATCCAGGGAAACACAAGAACGAATAGAAGAAAGTAAACCAATTTCAGTTGAGGACCATATTAAGAGTTTAGAGGTATTGAGCTTTATTGTGAGCTTCAAAGAATGAAAGGAAACTATTTTAGCCTCATGGAATGAGTCTTCCGAGTTTGGAATCATCGCATTCGGAAGAAACTATTGAAAAAGAAGACACGGCAGAGAGCTTGACTGCGGGAAGATCTGACAGTCAAACTGTCCAGCCAACAAGTGAAGAGAAGATCGAAAAGACGATAGAAGAAGGGCCTATCATTGGAGAAGTCGAAGAAGTTACTGAAATTGTTCGAGAAAGGACAGAAGGGAAAGCTGACGAAAGTGAACAGACTCAGGATCAGGTCAGTAGAAATTTCCAATTGAAGTCTAGGATCTCTTACTTCTTTTTTTATAAATTTTTAATGAACTACAGTAAACTTTATGACTACCTTTAAGAGTGCAAAGAAAAGTCGACCTTTTTCAGAGAGCCGAAATGATTGAAGAGGTTGATCTTCCCGAGGCGAATGCCATGCTTTCGAGGCAAAGCTCTACTTCTGGCGAATCGGATGCAACTTACACGATGGAGAAGCGTGATGGTAATTTGAAATGGCCGAAAACTTGACATGAGATTTCTCGAGGAGACAAATCCTATATCTTAATCAATTTTATTTCGATTTTGTTTCAATTTAAAATTGACAGAGATAGAAAATTTCAGAAGGAACTGAAGAGAAGAGTTCGTCAAATGGATTGCCTGCTCAAGACGCTGAAGCAGAAGCTGACAAAATGAAGGATTTGGCGAAAGATGAAATCAGGCAAATGCTTAAAAATCTTCCGCCTATTGCTAAACCAAGATTATCGAAGGTGAAAAGGATCTATTAGAAAAGTAAAAGAAAAGGGGAATTTTAGCCTCCTTCTGAATTCCAACAATCTTTCCCACCATCAACCCTTGACTTCCTTGAAAGGCTTGACAAAAAACATCAATTGAAAGAGCAGGACGAGGAAGGAACTGGAGAAGAGGAAGGTAGCGATGGAATGGACAATCGGGAAAGGAAGATATTCTTCACTGATCCATTACACCAGTCTATTCCTCGTAAGAAGGATTCGATAATTTTTCAAGAATGAGATTTCTAGCTAGTGAAGCTTCATCCGTTGCATCACCAACCAGTCGCCCTGAAAGAGAAAAACAACCGATCCAATTGCCCGAAAAGGGAGGAAAATCAGTCATAAAACTGAGATCTGAAGCTGACAATGTGAGTTGGAATTTTGAAGTTGGCAAATTTTGTACGGTATGAAAAGTAAAGAGGGATATTATTGTTCATGGCGAAACAAGTCTAGCATAATTTAGGCATCTTCTAAAGAAGAAGGACATGAAAATGAAGAAGGCTCAGTTGTTTCTGTCTTCATCGCTAAATTCGCAATTACTGATTTCTCCCGACTACTGACGAGAAATTACGATGGAGTGAAGGTCTACATTGATTGGACATTTCTGGACTTTCCTGTAGAGGAGTCGCGAATCAGCGAGACATTTGAATTACCTCGAGTTCCGAATGTCTGGATTCCAATTGAATTTAGAAAAGGTAAAGAAACTTTTTCTTAAAATATTTTATGCAAAGAATCATCAACCATGAAAGGAAGAAAGAATTGTTTATTCTTGTTTTTTTTCTCTAAACGACAATCTGAAAAAGTAGTTGCACTAGTTTCATCGTTGCATACGAAATAGTAAAGGAAGATAATCTTTTCCCTAATAAATCTTATATTATTCCACATTCAACTACCTTCCTAAATTACCCTCTAACTATCGTTATTTCAATCTCCAGAATACACATTGTCACGTCGCCGAGTAGCACTTCTGGAGCAATGGATTGAATTGGGCAATCGACTAGACTTCACTTTGATCGCACAGACAGAGGATGACAGACACGAAGAGGAATTGGGAGTGGCTCAGCTTGAACTTCACAGAATTCCGGCTGATTATGCCACTACTATTCCATGTAAGGTCTCAACTTTTATAGATGATTTTGAAGGATATATTTTTTAAAATCATAACGTTGCATCTTGACAAAGTTATGTATAGGGTTAGGAGAGAATAAGAAAACATAGGAAATTTTTCTTTCTTTATTATGCTTTTCCTAAATTGTGAAGTCGTAGATTTGCCAAGGTATTAATTTTGAACCGAACCTTGTAAATCATTGTGAAGATCAGCCTTTCAAGAATATGAAAACAAAGATTTTTAGTTTTGGACGTGAATGGAGATCAGCTCGCCGAAGTCGAAGTCGTTTTGCATTATTCAGCTAGTCTATTCCAATAGCATGAAGGAAAATTTTATACATCATATTTTCTAACTAAATTAAGAATACAATAAGACTATGAGTAATGCTACAAATAAAAAATAAATTATTACCTAATTTGGGAAACAGGATTAGATAAAATCAGTAGAAGGATTGTTTGCTAGAGTTTCCGAAAGTGAAAATTCGTAATTTCGTAATGCAAAATCAATAATGTCTGTATTATGTTGCATCATAATGTCTGTAAGCCCTTCCTAAATTCTTTAGTTTGCTTAGCAGCTCATCCCTTCTTTCCCCTTTAAGCAAAATGCAAAATGTGCTGATTTTGATTGTGTAGCAATAGAAATATGAAAATGGAGAATCGATGCTTGTGTCATCATTTCTGTCAACAAATTTCAAATTTCTCCATTTTTTTAATTTCAAAAATGTCATTGAACTTTTCTTTTTTCTTTCACATTCAATTGAAATCCTTGCTGCTCAAATGAATGGAATATCTTTCGAAGAAGAAGATTTTGAAGTGGAACTTAAAAATTAACACAAGAATGCAAAACTGACGTAGATTCGTGAAGTGTTTTAATTTTTCTGCAAACTGATGAGGATTTTGAGTTCTTGATCTGAGTTTTCGAAGTTTCAAATTCAGAGTGTTGAAATCGTTGTATTATCAAATTGTTCGGAAAGTTCTTGGAAATCGGAAATTAGGATGCATGTTCGTTTCTGTAGATATCTGTCTAGTGAGCAGAATGTATAAGGCAGCAACTTGAAGTTCGAGATACAAATGTGAAAACTTCAAAGTCTTGTATCATTTGTGAAAACCGTTTTCGAATTTTCATTTCAGCCTTCTTTCAAATGACTATTTCTGGTGAACTAAATGATACCTGATGTGGAAATCGATTCGTGCAAAATGAGACTGACAAAATGAATTTGTTTAGATGGCATAATGTTGATTTGTGGTGATTGGTAAGGTCACCAATCTCTGTCCTGTACTTCTTGCATCTTCTCTCCAATCATCTCCTTGTTCATCTGTTCATCCACCCTTCCTATTATGTTCGCTCCTCTGCGACCTTGACTAATCGCTCTAATAGTCAGAGTCTCTTTCGTCCACTCTTCCCGCTCCCCATTCTCAAATTTGTCAACTCCAAACTTACTCAATTCTCTCCGACACATCGTCTTCTATTTGTAATTACCTAGTTCCAAATGTTTAATAAGCCGATTAGTAGAAAATAAATGGGTTCCGAAAAGGTCAATTTATTGATCTTCGGACATTTTTTCGAAGAAAGGAAAGAAAATTTTCGTCATTTTTCCTTGTTCTTCCTCAAAAACATGACAATTACGCCGTGTTGATAAGTTTTGTATTTTCTCATGATAATGTAAAATTAAAATAGGCAGACAGGCCGCGCCTTTCTCGTCTTTTTGTCTTCTTTCATTCGTTCATTCTTACATTTCATTGCGCAAAAATGCAATAAACGATAATTGATGATGAACGGTGCACCGACCATTCAGAAAATCCCATTTTCGTTGCAAACATGATTTTCTTCAGAAATTTGGAACGTTTCCGATAATTTCTGGCGAGAATTTCGAAATTCCAATTGGAGAAACGAAAAAGCGATCAATTTCTGCCGATTTTCTTATTTTCCATTCTCGCCTCATTTTTGCCACTTGCTCCTTCTCGCCTTCCATTTTTGTTTCTGTTGTTTCATCGTTTTGCCATTCATTGTTTTCCCAATTTTCCACATTTATTCGAGCCTTTCTCCGAGAATTCCCTTCATTCAACAGCTTCTTTGATGAATTCATCAAAGTGCTCACACCTCTCGAAACTTCGCGAATTTTTCCTTTGTAAAACTGATCGATTTCAGCCCGAAATGGACATCCGAAACTATATTCCTAAAGACATATCGGCTCTGGAACCGCCTGATGAACAGCAGGTTATTTCCAAATTAAAAATACTGTTGAAGATTTCTAGCGGGTTTAAAAATTGGAAATTTAGTCAGATTCTTGAAATGAAAAGGAATTCAGGATCAGCCAGAAATGGCAATGATGATTCATTTCGCATCTCCGCCCGCTGTTTCGGGATCTCCTTCCAATTGTTTCATCTGCAACAGGCCTGTGGCCATGTCCCCTCAGCAGCCCGACTATTACAGACCCTGTCTCTGCAATAAGTAAGGAATTTTTCTTGAATTTTAACAGATTCACTTTTCCCTGAAGTATTATAATTTGAACATCGAAAATCGCATCTCACATTTAAAAAATCGATGAATTTTCCAAGAACGAATGCAATTTTATATTCAGAGATGTGGCTCACGTCAACTGCGCAATGAAGGAGGAGTTCTGGAAGAAGAATGCCTGTGTGCTCTGCTACAAGCCTCTCGTCGCTCCTCAACCTCCCACTAAGGTATGCAACTTATATTGAAGGCCAATCAATCAATTTTTACAATTCCAGCCGCCTCGCAAGGGAATTCTGAAGCGGACGGACACTCTGCGCTGTGCGCTGTGCAACAACACTCGCTACCAGGACGAAAAGACTATCAAATATGACGCGCGATTCATTCGGCCTTGCTTTTGCGAGTAAGCCCTTCACTAATTTATCTTCATTGAAAAATTGGAAAGTTCATTCACATATTTAATCGATACATTCCCCTAGGAACTGCATGAACTATAAGAAAAAATTCAAAGGAGAATTCTATGAATCATTTCGGCATATTTTGAATCCCAGTGAAAAAGCTAAGGGAAAATTGTACAGCTTTTCACCGGTATTCGGAAAACGGATTCAGCAACAACTATCATTTCTTGCTCCAACTTGACTATGAATTTCGACTGCAAAATGCCCCAAACTATTTTTTCCGTTTGATTTTTGGATAGATTTTGATACGTCTCATTTTTCAGTGTGCTGACTCATCACGGCTGCATGTCCGAAGTGGTGCGCAATTCTTCGAACTGCAATGTGTGCGGCGTCGAGTACAAAGTCTACAAGGTTTTAATTATGTTTTATTTCAGTTTACTCTTTATTTGCAGTACGGTAGTCTGTGGGATTTCTTCAAGCGCTACTTCTGGCAGTACACTCTGCTGTCGTTGCTAGTCTGTTCCATTCTCGTCGTGTCCTTCATCTGCTTCATCAAACCGCTCAAGGTTCGCACCATCACGCTCGTCCATGTTTGTAAGTTTTTCTTACGATCACCTTCGAATTGGGCTAGGACTTTTTAATATGATTTTTGGACAGTCTGACAAATGAGGGGTGAGAAATAGTTGAATTTTTAAAATAGAAATCGGACTTCCTCCCAATCCATGGTGTCTGATATACGAAACTCATAGTTGAAGTTTCAAGACACGCTTATTCACCTAGATTCCTGGGAAATTTGATTTTACTCGAACGTTAAATTGTTTTTCAAATTCTACATACTTTGGGCATTTCATTCCATTTTCAGTGCAACTAATCGTGAGTGGAATTCTGTTCCTGATGGCGATCTTGCTCGTGACAGCCTGTGTCCACCACACTCTGCGAGTCCGACTTCCTCGGTTTCGAGTTCGATTCGCCCAAGTTAATGTCATCGATTACGAACCAAGTTCCAGTCCTGGGCAGAAAAGGAGTCCGGTAAGAATATTACTGAAGGTTGCCAACTCTTTGATGGTCTCACTTAAAAGATAAACTTGTTCAATTTTTCACGAAACAGTTCTAGAGAATAGGACCATCGATATCAAGCCAGATTCCTGTAAGTTAAAATGCTTGTCGTGAAATTTCTCCATTCTTTATTCTTATTTGTTTCGTCCGATCGCTCTCTAGCTCTGTTCAAATTTTTGGAACGATATTTATCACTTTATTTCAGATGGGCCGAAAACCAGCTGGAGCGAATCGTGACGAGCCGCGTCGGCATCCGGAAGCGATTGAACTGGCCAGGGCTGCAGAGGAGGAGGGCATCGACCATTTCGACGCAGAGGGAGGGCACAGGACGATGCCGCAGGACGACGTGTCCAGGAAATGTAGTCAGGCAAAGCAGCATCCATATGCGATGAGACCGAAATGATCTTGCAGATGACAGAAGACCCATCGATGATGCTCGCCAACGGGGAAATCTCACTCGGACAATATTTGTTTTCGGGCACAAAGTAAATCATTTTCATAAATATGAGAAAATATCAAGGTATTCCAATTTTCAAACCGATTAATTCGATTAAATGCATTTTTTACAAAGTCTTTAAAATTATGTTAATTCTTAATTTGTCTTGTTGGGGTTCATCCATAAAATTATGCCACTTTCATTTCAATTTCAGGACAGCTACATGATGACGTCATCAACCCCGATCAAGATTCCGTCCGTATTCAACAACACGCATTCGAGCACTGACGACGTGAAGATTGTCGAGGAGTCCATGCATTGAGAGTAGCGACAGAGAAATTCAGAGGCTAGAGAGTGGGCAGACGTCGAAATTGGATGAATCCAAACGTATCCTTTATTTTCTATAATTATTCGCCTTTTTTAATTTGTAACATTTTCTTCTAAAATAAGATTTTTCTAAAGAAAATATTTCAAAATTCTTCCCTTACGAAATATTTACCCCCTTTTATTTATTTGTCCTGCTTACGGGTAGCCAATTTCCACACGAGTTTCGCCGCATCTTATGTCGATTAAATCCAGAGCCATATTTATAGGACTTGTTTCTTTTACAAATGCATTAGTTCTTTAATTTATTTGGAAACCTTGTGGCATCATGATATTCAGGAGAGGAAAGCGTTTTATGATATCATGGGGTTTTCGCATTTTCTTTCTTTCTCTTATCAGAACTCAACTGATCTCATTTCTCAGTCTGAATTCGAAATAGTTCACATTTTATCAGTTTGACTTTCAAAATCGCGAGTTGCCGACTGTTTTAGCCCGAAGTCTGTGATATCAAACCCTCCTTTCATGTGCCATAATTTCGTGTATTCTAGATCAAGAATTATCCGGGTTTTATTTATCTCATAGAGATTTTTCCGGATAATTTCTGATCCTTCCCTCGCTATACAAAATCAACGACTAATTCAGTGTCTTGCTTCTATTTTATCGTTCATTTATACAGAATTCAACAGTTTTATCGTACTTCTCGCTTTTCGCATCATTTTCATTCTTTTGATATTCTGTCTTTAAAAATCTAGAACATGAATAAAGTTTTACTTTTTTGTAGAATTTTTACCCAGAAGATGGTTTGGCGCCGTAGTGAAATTCTTTTCATTCTATAAGTCCTCCTTTCAAGGACCACTTTTCATTTCATCATCAAATGCGCATTTGTGCATTTGTCCGTAGAAATGCGCTCGAATGAAAAGTCGGTCTTTTTGAATTTTTATTTGGTATTTTTAAAAATTTCCCCCGGACTTTTTTTAGTTTTTATTTTCAAATTGTGAAACGTATTTTTTTTTTAATTCAAAGAAGTTGACGACTTTTCAAATTTATTTGAATTTCTTCTGCACCGCCTAACTGGTGATTTTGAAAATTGCATCAAATGCAATCGTTCTTTTTTAAATGGTTGAAATTTTCAAAACCTCTCAATTTTCCAATGATTCCGGAATTTCTCCATAAATTCTTCTCTTTTTGGAGATTCTTCCTTCCAATTTTACTCGAGTTTATTTTGAATTCACGACCATTTTCATTTCCGGACTCCAATCAGGAATTGTGGATCAGTCTGGTTGCGGGTGGTTTGCTTTTTGCTGGATTGCTGGACCGAGATCGGAGTGGGAGTGAGTGAGTCAATCAGGCAAGAAATCAGTCAGTCAGGAAGTAGCTGTAGATGTCGATTTCCTCTGGGAGTTCTGTGTGTGGCGATGCGGGCAACGACCTGCTGCCTGAGGAGGAGGAACAGATCGACTTCTATGCCATCCTCAATGTGCCCAGGGATGTGAGTCAAGATTTTGTTAATATCTTATTATTTCTCCCAAATTTCTATAAAATGTACTGCATATAGGAGGAAAAAGTGCTTTTTTTTTTAGAAAATCAAGTAAATTTTCAGGCCACCTCGGACGAGATCAACAAGGCCTATCGAAAGCGATGTCTGATTTTCCATCCGGACAGACACTCGGACGAGGAGGACAAGAAGCAGGCTGAGAAGATATTCGTCAAACTCAGACGGGCTCATGAAGGTTGGAAAATGCAGAAATTCGTGATTATTCATTGGTTTGCTTCAGTTCTGATTAACCCGAAACAGCGAGCAATCTACGATGCTCTGGGAGTTGAAGGACTAGATGCACAGGTATTTTTAGTTCGTAAAACAAACGAGATGAAAATGTTTCTTGAAAAGTCGGAATCGAAATCAAAAATCATTTCTTTCATTAACTATAAATAGAAGAAGTTTGTTTCATTCCAAAATTGAATTTTCAGGGATGGGAGCTCGTGTCGCGATCGGCGAATCCGGAAAACATTCGGAAGGAATACGAATTTCTGCAGCGACTCAGGGAACAGGAACTCATGCTCACGAGGATTCATCCTACTGTATAGAATTGTTCTACTAGTAATCTGAAGAAAGGGCAATTTTCAGAGCAGCTTCGTCATGAAGTCCTCGTTCGCCGGGCTGTTCGAGGAGAATTCGGAAGACAGGTTTATTTTTAAATGAAATTTCGAGAAAAAAAAATCTTCATTTATTAACAACGTTTTTCAAAATGAAAATGATAGTTTCAGAAATAATAAATTCCTGTTTTCTGTTCAGATTTCCCCCTCAACTGCTAGGCGTTTCCATCGCTCAGGCAGTAGACTGTGGTTTGACAGGCACAGATCGACTGGGATTGAAAGGATCCGTGCGTGCATCGAATGGAAGGGGCGATGGGCACGTGGCTGCTATTTGGAAGAAGAACATTGGAGGGGTCGCCCTGGAGGTGAATTTTATTATTTCTTTCTGTACACCTATTTAGTGCTATTCCATTGATTGTTTCACAATTTTCGTTTTTTTTATCTGTCAGAACAACGAATGAAATTTCTAATTCCAGAACACCCTTAGTGTTTCGAGCGACAACGTGCAGGTGTCAACGCGCATCGCCCGAAGTATCTTCACGCGCTCTGCAATCATCCTCCAGCCCGCACTGCAGTACTCGTATCAGCAAGAGGCATTCATCCCTTCTCTGTCATTCAGTAAGCTCGAGTGCCTAAAAATATTATTCCTCACATATTCACTTTGCAATGCATTTTGTGACAATTTCTTGGAGTTCAAGGAAAATGTTATAAACTTTCAGTTTTCTCAATGCGTCTTCGAATGCGATGGCAGGGCTCGTTGATGTGGCACGTGACCCCTATGAACAGTGCCTTCACAACCACTCTGGTGCACACGGAATACAATCAACCCAAGGCCGTCGCTAATCTTACTGCAAGTTTTTTATTTTCGCTTTATGAGTTCCGATTTTCTTTTAATTTTGAGTGTCGGACGTTCTGGAATACGCACATTTGTATTGACAAAGCTCTTTATAAAGAACACTTGACTTCTTTACAGAATTGGGCGCTTGTGTTACAGAACGCTTAACATTGACAAATTTTATTATTTTAATATTTTGTTTATTTCAGCTTTCCCCAACCAATTCCAACATTCGCTTGGTGTATTACGTACGAGAGCCAGCCAAAGACGCCTTCACAGAGTGCGCTGTTCAAGTTTCCTTATATGGTTGGATTTTTGGAGAAAATACTCGCTTTGAAAATGATTATTTTAGGTATCGCCCCCTCAATCAACTTCGAGCGCCGTTTGTCTCGATTCTCCCGAGTTGGTGCCTCGCTGCATTTCACCTTTCCTGCCTGCATATTGTCGGCTAAACTCAAGTAAGACAACAAGCTGAGCGTTTATTTTGTTTGCGGGAAATTAGCGCTTTCTTTCTCTTCATTATTCTAAAATGTCGATTATTCGATGCATTTTATGAATTTTCGGTTTATTTGACTTATTCAGATTGAAAACGGGTCAATCAGTGTTCGAATGGCACATAGTGCTGTGCGACGACAGGGAAAATCTGACTCGATCATTCGTCTATGGAGTCGCTCTGCCCATATTCGCTGTTCAGGTTCGAATTTTATGAAAATGAAATCTGTTTTCTATCGAAGTTTTCACTGGTGCAGACAACTTGGAAAGACCAATGACTTTTTCACGATTTCACTACATTTTTCAACCCTGTTCAATGTTCTCGAATGACTTTCGATATTCAGGCAGCGAAGGTTCTGTTCCGTCCATGGTGGGAGAAGGCAGCTCTGATATTCGAAGACAACAAACGGGATTTACAGGTAGTCTTTCAAATCTTATACACTTTAGGAGGATTTTTGTTTTCCAGGCTGATTTAGCTCGTCAAGAAGAGGCCGGCAAAGTGATTCATTTGATGCGACCGACTGCAGAGAGAATCAAACGGGAAGAGGAACAGAGGAGAGGGGTCATCATTTTGGAGGCTAAGTAAGGAATTTTTTTTATAGATTGCTTATTTCTTGCTTTATTTTTTCGAATCAAAAGTCGGCTGTAGTCACATATTGTGGTACTTGACTTTCAAGTAGAAATTGGGTTTGTCTTTTTATATTTCGAAAAATAGTCAGATCTCTACTCTAAAAATTTCAATTCTGACTAATTCTTGCACCCATTCATTTTTAGATACGGTCAGTGCGAGCAGAGCGGTTCGCGAGCCTATCCGATGGCTGGTGAGCGGACGATCGACGTGACGATTCCTTTGCAGGCGATGGTCCACGACTCGCAACTCAGGATCTATTCTGTCAAGGTAAGAATCATTCTTTATATTTTGCAATTTACTGATCGAGCTCATTCTTACATCTGCATACAAGCTGTATTTCGAGAAAAAAATTAGGATAATTTTAAATTTCAGAGCCAACTGCCCGGTTTCTATGATCCCTGTCCGAACGAACCGAAAATGCTTCAGATTCGCTATCTGTTCAGAGAGGAGCTACATGCGGTCACTGTGGGAGACGAAATGCCCGTCACGTTGCCGCTCAGAGGTAAGATTTTCTCCTCCTCTAAAATAAAATTATGGCTTGTGAGAAGATAGATACTGCATACATTTTGCAACTCTCCTCTCCTAGATTCAACCTCCATGAAATAGCATGCGTCCTGAAGAGACGGAAGAGATAACAACGAAAAGGGAGAAAGAAAAACGAAGTGAAAGAGTATGCAGTAGTATCTATCTTCTCAAAAACCATAATAAAGTATATCCAATTTCTGTGATTCAGCTATAAATTTATTCTTTCAAATGTTTTAAAATATTGCTAAGAATACATTCGCAATAAAGACTTGTTTGGATGAGTTTTAGTTAGTTTCTTCTTCCTCCTTCCTACTTCCTTGGCTAATTGAATTTGCGTCATAATTGACTTTATCCTGTTGCAGCTCATCGAGTTTCTTCATCGCACAATTCGCATTAAGATCGAAAAAGAATGACAAGCAGAAGAGGAATTCAGGTTAGCTTTTTTATAATTACTTTTTACTTTCACAAAAATATTGCGAAAAAAGTGGGTGGAGCCTATTTTATAAGTTTTTATCGATTATTTTTGTTATCTAATAGTTGTCTTTTTCTACAAATTTGTATTTATTGAAGTCAAAACTAAATTATTTGTCTCTCTAATCATCTGATAATTAGAAGCTTTCCATTATCAATTCCTGCCCTAAAAACCGATAAATGAACAGCTTTTAGTTTTTTCCTCGAATTTTTAAATCTATTCAAAATGCTCCCAACCAGTAATTCCGATTTCGACTAATAGTATTCTGCAGAGCTAGCATTTTTCAACTGAATTATCAAGTTTGGAATCTCTGACTGGAAACTAAAGAATCCCATTTGGAAATTAATCTTTGGGTTGAGAAGGCCTTCAGGATAATGCAAGTATACTTTTCAATGTTTTTCTTGATCTTGCTGAAAAATGCAATTATTGACAGAAACTGAATAATCTTTCTGCGAACAGAGATTCTGGAGATGCAGTTCTATTTTGGTCTATTTTTATCGCTATTGCGTGCAATTCAGTTTAATTTGAGATTTTCAACTTTTCTATAGTTACAAACATCCCGGAACTGGTAATTAGCTGTGAAAGGAACTGGTTGATAGTTGATGGGATTCGAAGGATTAATAGTGGATTAGTCAGCGGTTTGTTAAACGATTGATCTCTTTATCTGCCTGTTTCCCTGTTTGTCGAAAGACGACATGACGGGTTAAATCTCCCTTCCCCACCCCCAGTTCTGCCATTTACTTCCACTTTCAACATTTCCTTCTCCTCCTCTCCTCTTTCTTTGT
>LIAE01006519.1:421520-480501 GCA_002287525.1 Diploscapter pachys | reverse complement strand
GTGAACGAATCTGTGAAATCTACAGGAAGAGCCTGAAAGTTCGAGGTTTTTCTTCTTACTATTTATATCACTAAACATACCAATTTTCTCGTGCTTTTTACTAAAAACCTATAATTTGATGATTTTCTATAGTTTATGTTTGATTTTTTTGCTTTAGCTATTCATGATACATCATTTTGTTTGGTGTGAATTTTCCCGGAAATTGACTTAGTTTGGTATTTTATTCTGACTTACTATTTCGTCGGCTTACGAATAGTAGGAATGATAAATGGGAGATAACATTTGCTGGAGTCACTGTGATGAAATTTATTGATCAGAAGCTTTTTGTATAGTAATAGTAAAACTGCGACATTTGTGCTTTCCGTCATAAAACTAGACGAACCATTGTCGGAAATGCAATAAATTATGCATTGTGCACTGATGTAAGCCGCAGAATCATGGAAAGCTGCGTAAACGATTTATTTTCGATGCTTTCGCCAAATTACGACATGAATTACAAACTCGTGTTTTCGCATTCTAAATCCTTATCATCGGATGAAGGACTTCGAAAGTCTTTTTGAAGCAATCAGATCTCGAAAGATTTTATTCAGACTAAAAATAGCTAGGATTTCAGAGGATTTAATTTTCCTATCTTTGGATTTAACCGCGTGAAAATTCCGACCAAAACAGGATTTTCTTACAAATTTATGGTTCATGATCTTAACTAATTTTTAGCGGGCATTTTTATCTCGAGACTAGTTAGCGTGGAAGTTACAATTATAGAAAAAATCTCTAGGTGTTTCTGTGATTCTTCCCTTTCGCCTGTTTCATTGCTGCTCCACTTTCCGGTCCCGTCAACCGGCCACCCGCTCGCTTCTTGTCCGTTTTTTCGCGCTGCGTTCCGAATCAAATTGCGAAATTTCCCGTCTTACTTCATCCACTTCATCGTTCCCCTTTCATCTCTGATTCGTCACTCGACACGCGCCCTTTCCCTCACTTCTCTCTTTCAATTCTTCATTCCCTCATTTTTCTCTTCTTTTTAAATTTTTTTCAAAGTAGCTGCGTTTTTGTGTTGTGTAATGCATCCGTTTTTCCCAGAATTTAGTTAGAATTTGACGATTCACTTACTAATTCTGTACAAATTCTTACAAATTTCATTATGATTTTATCTAATTTTGAGTGAATTTTTATTCTTCGCTATCGATTCTTGATTTTTCGATGATACTAATCACTTTGTAATTGAACCCAACGTTCATCCTCAAGTTCTTTGTCCGATTTCCTGCTGAAGTGTCATGCCTTGTCCTCTCTTCTCTTTGCTCGCTTTAGTTCTAACTGATTTCTTTCTCCTTCAATTTTCTGTCTTTCGCATAAAAAATTCCGTCTTTCTTCTACTCTTTATTTTGATCGATGATTTTCATTTTTATTTATCGATGTCAGTCACAGTTCATTTTCCTCTGTCCTTCTTTTTTCTCTTCAGTAATTGGATCAGTCTGCTTGTTCGTGAGAGGTGAGAAGACCTGTGTTAGCCACCAAATCATCGAGTCATGTGATTACATGCCGTTTGCTATCGATTTTTGTTTCATAACTTCCAGTCAATCAATAATTCCTATTAAACCTAGTTCAAAACAATACAGACCGTTTTACAAAGTGAACATTTTATTCTTTTCAAAGAGATTCCGAAAATGACGTGACAATTGACAATATGAAAAAATGCCTATCATATCATAGCAAACTTTCACCTATTCAATAATCAATCCTTTATTTTTTTCTTCACATATTTTTGTCAAAAATTTGTTTATTCCTATCTCTTTTATAATGCTTATGCTATCAATCGCAAACAGTCTTGAGTTTGCAAATTTATAAGCGATAATAGGCTCCGCCCACTTTTATGCTTTTTTGAGGGAATCATCAAATGAAATGGCTGATTGCAGGCCCTGTTTCCGTCCTCCATGCAGCGATCGTCTATCGATCGATTGGCCCCTACCCCCTTGCCCCACAAACAGTGCCCCTCCCACTTTGCTGTTCCACATTCATTTTGTGCACATTTATCCATGTCTTCTTTACCTAACATTGTCATGCTAAAATTACAGCTTTTCCCACATATAATATTGGATCATCCAACAGGTTTTTTTTTAATTATCTAAATTTATGCTAATTTCATTATCACTAATCGAAATTAGTATGGAGAAAGATTATTCTTTTTTTAATTTCAAGAACTCATTGAATGACCCAGTTTTCTTTCTAGAAGTTACAGTGAAATTCGAGAATATTATGTGGAAAGGTCAGTTTTTTGCAGCATGACGATGTGTACGTGTATCATACAATTTGGGTGAAGAAATAACATCTTTCGCACAAATTTCATCTGCTGCCATTTTAATTGTAGCTCGCAACTATCTTTCGTTTCGTCATCATTTCAGTTGAGACTTTTTTTGTATCATAAGATTCGAGCATTGGACTGGGCAATTTTATATGGAATATTTTAAAATTCAGAATTCAGTACTTCTTGCATAGTTCACCAATTTGTCGAATCTAGGTGAAAATTTCAATGACACATTCGACAAGAGCCCCCAAGTTCAGCATTACTTCTTTTGAGAAACCAAAAATCGATCCCAGTTCAATAGCGATTGTTGTAGTCTTAGAGTCTAGGTGGTTTTTGTTCTTGTTGTTTCTTTTTCTTCGTCATTTTGAGGCGCAATCCAGTCTCATTCCCTTAGTTAATCATAGGATTTTTAGAGTTTTTATAAGAAGTACACACACTGAATACGCGGTGTTTGTTATGATTTTAGCCGAAAATCTGCCGGATTTATGGAACCTCTTAAATCCTTCGAAATCCGGCGATTTTCTTGCTCATTTACTCATGAGTGAGATTGCTCAATTCTTGACTTTCGTCTTTTAGATCGATTTCTCGCAGAAATGTTCGTTGTTAATTTGAAAAATACAAAAAGAACTTTTGTTGTTGTCCTTCTTCATCGAATTAGTTATTGGTTTGCGAAGAAAATGGTTCAACTAGCCATTTCTGATATTTCTTGAAGTTTTCGATTTTCGTCGTTCGTTCTATTAGCAATTTGCCTAGGAGTTTTCTAATTTTTCAAACTTCAGATTGAGGAGTAAGAACGCGATGTCTGAGAAAGGAGGCCCTCCCCCAGTGTTTCCCTCTGAAGGAGGAGAGTCAAGTTCGGCACAGACCCACTCGGCTCCAACGCCAAATGCAGCTCCCTCTCACGTCGCCGATCCGCCCTATCCTGTTCTTGATCCGCCCTACCCTGTTCTTGATCAGCAGCAGCCTCAGCCTGCACCTATCTACAATGAACCTCCTCCTTCCTATCAGGTATGCACTTTTAATCTTCAGTAAAGTTTTAAAAATGAAAAATGCACTTTGAGATGAAAAATTCGTGGTCAAAGTATCCAATGATTTCTTTTGTTATTTGTTTTTTCAAGTTTGTTGAAAGCAAGGAGAAACATTTCTTAGGTTCTTTCAGCAAAAAAAAAAACATTCCGAATCATTTGAAAGATGCAAGGCTTTATTTAAAGAAATCTGAACTGAAAATTCTCATAAAGATATTTTGAGAACGCGATGGCGTTTCCGGCATATACTCAGCCCGCGTCGAATCCGGCCTTCCCGCCCAAACCCAATCAGCCTCCGATCTACTATCAACCTCCTACGATCAGTACGAATTTCAGAAACCTAAAGAAGACTGATAATTTGTCCAATTTTCAGCCCAGACGGTGCTTCCTCAGCCGCCCTCTCAGCCGAGTATTCTGCCCAACACTTCGGTCATCGTCACTGTCCAGCATGGAACTCCTTGCAGAGCATGCGTAAGCTCATTTGTTCAAGACGAACATTATAGTATTGGTTTAAAAATCAAGAATATTAGCATTTTAATATTGCATCAGTCAGATTGAGTAAATGTAAATTAAAAATTAAAAAAAACAATAATTCGTTGTCGGAAGTACGCAGAGTGAGGCACGAATTAGTCGTCGATTTTAAATGCAAGACTTCATTCAGTATCATTTCGACGTCTAATCTGCACCTTACACTACGTCTTTTGTTGGCGCATTATTGCGAATTCGGATGAACGCAATTTATTCCAGAATGCCGGCATGGTGGTGAGAGAAACGGATATCTGCTGCGTGATTTGCCTCGTGCTGCTCGCCATCTTCACCTTCCCATTCGGACTTCTCTTCTTGTGTACGTTTTTCTGCTCATTAACATTGTTTATTCAATAATCCGCAACACCTTGAGTTTTAGTTTAAAAAGAAACTTTTTACTCAGGTCAAGATTTTGATCTTCAAAAGTTCAATTTTTAGAAGTTTTCTTTATAAAAGTCGAAAATGTAGTTTACTATAACTCTTCAGGACTATTTGAGTTCAAATATCTTAATTTTGAAATATGCTCTGAAAAATAAGCTTAATTTCAGGCTGTCTGCCGTGCACTGTGCAGAATCGATGCTCGAATTGCGGTCGCGTTGCCTAAATCCGTCAATCAGCACTAATTTGGCCACTCGATATGCCAACTCCATTTCTTCTGACTGGGTTCACAGAAAATTCAATCTTGGTTTGGCATATTTTATATATTTTTAATTCTTCAATTTTCACTATCATAGTATCTTTTCTTTATTAGCTAGTCTTTTTTCTATTTCTAAGTTAGTTAGAACTCTTCGTCATCTTATATATCTAGAGCTCCATATGAATTTATTCCGAATATACAAGTATTAAGATTTTTTCTTTTACCGATTTTATATATGTAAAAATAAGAGGCCTTTAAATCCATCAAACGGGATCGTCTACATCTTCGTTCATCTTGTATTTATCCACAATGTTTTATCCGTTTTAGCAGCTTAAAGAGATATACCTGATCCGACTGCTGCAGCTATTTTATCACGAAATTATAAGGGTTTTTTCATAAAATTTGATTTTTGGAATTATTTCGGTCCTGATTCACTCATTTCACTTCATGCCCTATCCCAAGTTATTCTTCTTTTTATCTGGTTCCTTTATCAAATATATGACAAATGTTTCTTTGTCCTGCAGTATAAATAAAGAGTCGGCGTTTTAGAAAATATTTATTTTAATAAAAGCATGGTTAAAGTGCCGTGAAGATAATATTTTGTGTTATTTTATGTGCTTTTGTTTATCGCTAACCAACGAGATGATCTTTAATTGCATAGAAAGTTTCTTATTTTTCTCCAGGATATCTCCTGAAATCGCATGAGTCATTTTTACGGAAAACGAAAAACATTACATTTGCATTTTGCCTCAAAAACTACTATGTCTCTCTCGATTTTCACCCAGTGTTTACGCGCCAAGAGATTCATTTCAAATCGCCCCGTGTCATTTTTGTTGTCTTTTTTCCTTTCTTCCATATTTTTCCTATTCTCCGTATTTTGTAGCGATGTCGTACCGCGCCGGCAATAGCAGCGCCAACAGCAACAAGTACATGCCTGTGTCGAAGTTCAATGCGCCCTCTACGACTCGCTCTGCCTCGTGGCGACAGGGACCGGCGTCGTTCCCTCAGTCAATGAGAGGGCACAGACAGAGCCCTTCCGATGCATTCAATCGGAACGACCGGATGGAGGCCGGATTCAGTGGATCGTTGCAGGACCAGGAGAATGGTAGGAATATTTTTAAAGTTGCTATGCAGAAACACGGGAACGAGTTGAACTGAAGATTTACATTTTTATCTATCGACACAATTTTTCTGCTTTAGAAAAGTGCGTGATTTTCTAAAAATCCGTTTTCTTTCAGTGCTGCGTCCCTTGTCGAATAAGAGTTGGAGCAATGCCTACAATCAGAAAAATGACCTGGACGACAGGATGGATGTGACTGAATCGGCTGAAGGGGAATGGTAATTTCTTACTCTTTTTTCTTGGAATAGAGAAGTATTTGTGAATTGCGGCAAAAATTGAAAATGAAAGAAACTATTCCAATTCCAGGAAACTGATGCACGAGAAGCCGAACATCGTGACGACCTTCCGGACGCCTGGACTGAAATTCCGTCGTCGCACCAGCATTAACCCTCCTGTTGGTTAGTGAAAATTTAGCTTTATCCAAAATTATACTTGAAATTTCCGATTACTTCAACACACTGCCCGATGAAGTTGTAGCGCACGTTTTCACATTCCTGCCCAAGAAGGACCTCTGCAGGACGATGGGCGTGTCCCGCAGATTCAATCGGATCGGGTAGGAATAAGGGAATCGAAAAATTTTCCTTTCTCATTTTCACAAAGACAATTAATTCGGTTCTTACAGAAATGACATTACATATGACATTTAGTATTCAAAGATTTTGTATTATTTTTCAGACTGCTACAAACCTGGCGTTCCGTAGATTTGGGCAATCGGACAATCGACGAAGATGCTCTTGTCAACATTCTCAAGAGAAACGTGATCGTGCTCAGAATGGCTGATACCAATGTTAGAAGGGTTTTTTTTCTTTATTTTGAAACAACAAAATTAGTTTCAGGTGATTCCCGGCAGCCCAACTATTCTCTTAAATCTGGTCGAGCTTCGCCTCACTCACTTGGATTTGAGGTTTGGAAATCATTCTTTCGAAAGAAAACACTCTTGATCAGAGATATTTCGGAAACACAATTCGTGATTTTGTTGCAAATTCCAAATTTTCTCTCAATCTAATATTTTTCATTGAACTTCTTTCAGCCGAACCACTTTCTCCAGCCCTTCTATGCTCGTTGCCATTCTGTCCAAATGCAAGAGATTGCAGGTAAGAATTTTTAATGTGAATAAAGTAAGTTAAAGAGAGGGATTTAAAAAAAAAAAAAAAACATCGAGTTCTTCGTAAGTTCGCCACCTGAAAATCTCAGTCTTACGGATAGTGTAGAGAGAAAATATCCTATCCTACGCTTCCTAAATCGAGTATCAAAGAATTCTAGTCGCCAAATAAAAATAAGAGATTGTCAAAGTTTCTTGGCAAAAATCATCAACCTGCTTGTCATTTCCTATCGAAAATATTTGAATTCTTGCATTTTAAAGAACTAATAAAGAAGAAACACAAGTTTTCAGTGTCTGTCCCTCGAGAATCAGAACATCGACGACACGATCTGCTACGCGATTGCACAGAATCCCTCCCTCACTCACCTCGACTTGTCTTTGACGAGGGGACTCCAGCAGACTGGCGCTCACTACATCTGTCAAGGATGTCAGAGGTAAGACAGAAATTATTGGAAATAATGAATTAGGGAGCCAATTGAAAAAAAAACGAAACTTTATTACATCATTTCCTTGTTCTAAGTTATTTTGTCGAAAGATAACTTGTACAATTTATCTATAAAAGATAAACGCCTTCAAATTGTTTATTATTTCAGACTGGAAGAACTGAATCTGTCGTGGTGCGGAGTGAACAGCAGCATCGCGCAAGTGCTCGTTGCCATGCTGCCCTACACGATGCGACACCTCAACATGGCTGGAGTCATCAGCAAAGAGGCATACACTCCACAGGGTTGGTCTTATGAAATTTACACAAAAAAATTCTACCGAGCTATTTTTTCCAAAATTCATGCAGTTTCCATATCTCGTTGAGCAGAATAATTTCTCATCCTACGGATTTTCAAGATTCTTTGAAAATCCTAGATGAACAGTAGCCCTTTCAGACATTGAGCGTCTGACGATGTCGTGCCCGAACCTCTTCTCCCTTGACCTGTCGGACAACACAGCCCTCAACGATGCGGGTCTGCGTTGCATCATGACCAACCTCATCTGCCTCAGGGAGCTCTCCCTCAATCGATGCTACAACGTCCCACCTATGCTCTATTTGTGAGTCTTCAAAGATCATATTTATTTCGAAAATTTATTTGATAATTACTAAATGATGGAATGCAGCTGAATGGCTGAATATGCGAGTAATGATTAGAGGTATTGAAATGTGAGAGTAGTAAATGGTCTAAGAAAGCATGGCTCCATTATTTTTTTCTTAAAGAAGGAACCATTTTTAATTTCAGAAATTGTGGTTACCTTCGATCGTTGAATGTGATCGGCTGCACTGCAGAACAAGGAGAAATCGTATTGAAGGATGCGCTCAGACAGACTAAGGTATGGATATAAATTTCTAAATTTCTAGAAAAGTTTTTCATCAAGGATAAAAATGAAATTCAAAAAGGTTTGAAAGAAATCCCAATTCATACGTCAAGACTTTGATCGTTTCATACCTGTTGATTTTCTAGAAGAATGGGCTGTCAAATTATCATTGAGGCATTCCATAATTTCTAGGATCCTGTTAGAAAAGGTTATTTCCAGGTTAACAGTTCTCCATTCAATTTCACAGCCAAACCGACCCCTCCGCCTGCAGTGACAAGCATCTGGGGCAGATCTACTAAATAAACAAATGAACAAACGGAAAGTGATAAGGAAGAAGATGATATTAGTCAAGTTCAAATGGTAATCACACTCTTCTTCATAAAATAATTTGATTGCAAACCTGATCACTGTTCAATCCCTAAATAATCTATTCTCCTCTAAATGATATTTATTCTGACTTTAGTAAATCTAATCTTAGATGAAAATCTGAAAAATGTAAGTGGCCGAGGTTCTTTTCTTTGAAATCAAAAAATCTTTAAATTGCTACCCTTTCGTTGGTTAATTTCTCTAAACTATTTATTCATTTCGCTTAGTTGGGTCATAATTACATAAAACTTAAGTAATGAAGATTTTTGGGGACACTGAGAAATTTACGTTTATTTTTATTTTTGATCCAAGTTCAGATAAATTTCTCCAGTCTTATTCTAAATCTTCAAACTTTGATCTCTTTTTCAATTGATAAACGTGTTGATTGAATTTTATCAGACGAAAGGGCTTTTGGATAGAGCGTTGGTAAACTTTGAATAAAATATTTTTATGAAAATGTTTACAAATTAAAACGAGCTTCAAACTTTAAAGTGTATGGACTTACTTTTACGTCTTATTTTTATGACTTCTGTTGCAATGTTTTGGATAATTTCTTCAAACTTGAGCAAAACATTTTTTCATCAAATATTTATTTTAGCTGAAGGTCATCACGAAATGAGACTAAAAAGATCAGAATTACGCTGGGTAATCAACTTTATCGAGAATAGAAGAAAAGAAGATAGAGAACAACAAACATAACTTACTAATAAAATAAAATCGATAAAAGAAAACAAAAACATCAAAAATAGATATAGAAACTACGAAGCGAGTGATAAAGATTTTTAAAAAATGGATAAATAACTAGAGCGATAGAAATCAAAGATACAAAAGATGAATCTTTATGTATCAGAGATATCAAATCGCTCGAGAATGGGGAGTAGAGAAAAAGGGAAGAGAGCTGAAACTCGATGTGCAGCTTTCCCTGAACTGCCAGACTAGGCCGATTAGCTTAGCTCAGCTGTCCACAGTCAGCAATGACGACGGGGGCAGAAGTCTTGCCGCTCTGAAAAATTAAATCAATTTGGTAGAATTTTTAATCAAATGTATTATTCTTTGGGCAAATTCGAAGGAACGAATAAAACACTTCGATCTTTAGGTTGATGAGTTTTGAAATGAAGATGTGTCTTCTCTTTAGAGAATCACCCTATTTATCCTCAGATATTGAATTTCATGGAGTCATTTTCCGGCTTACCTCGGATCCGACGCCCTCGACGGTTTTGACAACGTCCATGCCCTCGACGACCTTGCCGAAGACCACGTGCTTGCCGTTCAGCCACTCGGTCTTCACCGTGCACAGGAAGAACTGAGAGCCGTTCGTGTTAGGGCCTGCAAATATTTACTGAATTTATGGGTTTATGACGCTTAAACTTCTTTGGAAAAATATTTGAAAGCCGCTAGGAAATGACTCAAAATCAACTCCAAAGATTTAGCTTTTTTTCTTACCAGCATTTGCCATGGAGAGAACTCCGGGGCCGGTGTGCTTCTCCTTGAAGTTCTCGTCAGCGAACTGAAATTCAGTCATTATTGCTTTGAGGACTTTACTTTTTCATATACAAGCAAACATGAATTTTGGATTTTTTAGAATCAAAAAGGAGAGAAAAAGCCGATTATCCCAATTTCCAAGCGTCAATATTCTTCCGCAAAATTCTATTCTCTTACCTTCTCGCCGTAGATGGACTCTCCACCGGTGCCGTTTCCATTCGTGAAATCTCCGCCCTGGCACATGAAGTTCGGGATCACACGGTGGAATTTGCTGCCCTGAAGATAAGATTCTTCATTTTAGAAAAATGAATAGGCATTTTAAAACTGATCTAGACATTCGAAATTTGGACATGTGTTTGGTGTTTAAACTTTTTATTTCCGTCTCCCATTTTAAAAATTGACAAGTCTGATTGGAACATCTATTACAGGAGTTTTTTTTCGTAATGGCTGGCTCATCACTGAAAGTTTTGACTCACCTTGAAGTGGAGAGGTTTGCCCTTCTTGCCCACTCCCTTCTCTCCAGTGCACAGGGCGCGGAAGTTCTCGGCGGTCTTCGGCACGATGTCGGAATACAGCTGAATTGGATGGATCATTAGAAAACTCCTTATCTCTATTCGGCTACAATCAGTGTATTATTGTGCTCGCCGCTAGAAAGAGCGCGCTCCAATGAGAAATTGATGCCATTCCTCCTTTCGCCCGTTATTGAGGAGAAAGAAGAAAGGGAAAGTTCCTTTTGCATTGGAGCGCGATCTTTTCTAGCGGCGATCACGATAGTGCTACATTCAAGGGCTCGTTCAAACTTAGTTTAAACGAGCAACTAAGTCCGATCGCACCCAAAACGAAGTTATTGTGGAGAGTGGGAGATGGAAAATGAGCTTTTTTCAAAAGACAGAATCCGGCTTGTAAGTTTTTATTTCTCCTACCTCCATGACGATTCTGCCGGAAGCCTTGCCTCCAATCGTGATGTCGAAGAACACCTGCGGGCGGCCCATTTTGCACACGAGTTAACTACTGAAAATGGCACATTTTAGGCCAAAATATTGATTTGGAAAAGAACACGGCGAGAACGGTGATATTTGCGAGAAAAAATGACTCAATTTGAAGAGGACAAGAAGGGTAAGAGGATAGAAACTCGGCGAAATTCAAACATAAAAATTCGATATTTCGGGCTGAATTTTGGGATTTTGAATGTCGAAAAGGTGGGCAGAGGGGAGGGGGCATTTCAAATAATGCAAGTGGCGGGAGGGAACAGAGATAGAGAGTAAGAAAAGGGAGGAGACGCAGAGAAGAGGAGCAGAGGGCCATACACCGCTGGCCAACAGAGAGTGAAAGAGCGAGGGAAAATGGGAGTAAACAAGCAGAATTTCTAGAAATAGCGGGCGAATTGGAGAGGACTCGGTAACGATAAAGAAGGGAAAAGTAGATGAGAATCAGGGCCATTCATTTTTCTGGTCTTTTCTACCTTCGCGAACAGTCCTTGTCTGTCTCTGCACAGACACTGATTGCCTGACTGTGACTCGCTGCCTACCCTGCCTTGGCCAGGACTATGCGCTGTGCTGCGTCAATGTCACAACAAACTTTGAAGATTTCGAAATGGCGAAAAAAATACGAAAGGAAATTTTTAAAATTTTAGGAAAGTTCGGAGGCTGATCGTTCGGAAAGTTTGACAATGGAGCATGTTTTGACGCGAAGGCGAGATAACATTAGGAAGAGAAACAAGTTTTTTTCACTCTTGCACTCGGTACTGTAATTTTTGATATCAGCCGCATAATGCAGTGCACTGCACCGCAGTTGCGATGGAAAAGTCCCAGGTCTGTTTTTCATCTCGTATTTTTCATCGCAAATCAGTTCAGATTTATTTTCGTTTTGTTCGCGTTCAAAATTCTTCTCATTTCTCTTGGTCGCCTGTAAAATTCATCAGTTATTTTTCTTTTTCCTACACTCCCTAGCTCTAAAGCCTGGCAAATCTTACAGGAAGCCGTTTTTCTTCGGGTAATTTATTGAATTTCGGATTCAGAATAGTCGGGATAATAGACTAGAGTCACTTGAGAAACTACGGTTTAGAAGGTGAACAACGTTTCACTTCAATTTACAAAATTTTCAAACCACAAAATATCCTTGGGTCAGGAATAAAATACACAAATCATTGCTTTGGAGAAGTAATGATTTGTGAAATCAGGAAGGAAGGAAACCAATTAGGTCTTTGAATTTTGATGTCAAAAATGAGAATAAATCGACAGGAAACGGATGATTTTGCCTCTTTGAGCAGCTTATTTCAGTCGCTAAGCGACTGAAACGACTTGAATACGAGGAGGATTAGAGAGGGAATATTCACGAGGAATAGATGGATGGATAACTGGAGCAGATAATGAGGAGGAGAGAGTGGTCAAAAAGAGTGGCTGGTGAAACCGAGAAACCTTGTAAACAAATGGGAGGGAGGCCTTGCTGATTATGAAAGGTGATAGATTGTGAGAAGAGATGGGAAACAATGAACAAAACTCACTGCCCTTGTGAAATACTCGATCAAAAAATCAATTCGGAAAATTTCGTAGTCATGATTAAAAATTTCAAGACAATCTTGAAATTGGAATGAAACTTTCTAGAACTGGAGTCGTAAAATATTTTCCCAGGCATGTTATAAGAATAGGATTGCATGCCATGATAAATGATTTCCAACCATCTGTTAAGTAAAAATATTCAGTAATTATCCTATCAATGTTTAGACAAAGCTCGGAATGGTTTTGGAAATAAGAAATTGAGGTTCTAGATTGGCCAATAAAGTTTCCTGTTTAGGACAATAGTTCAGTTGATTTTATCCGAAAGTATATCGATTTACTCGAGGTTTATCGTCAAACCAATAGGTTAACACTTCGAAAATTTAGACGAAATCGGTGTGTGATGTATAATCAGTGGTGTTCGACGTCGAATTTGTTCTAACCTGGAATCGAAATAGAGATTTTGTTCAAATCCAGAATAGGAAGCTTAATTTTTAAAATTTCAATTTATCTCACTTGTGATCAATAGTAAAGCAACTTCGAGATCGAAAGCGGTTGTTTTGAACAAAATTCGTCGATTAGTAAGTAGTGAATAAAGTGAGTGGCGAAATCGAACGACAGTCCGCGGGTCTTGTTTTGATCAATTTTCAACGGTCAACACTTCACATCGATTTGATAAGGGACTTTTTTTATCAATGAAAAGAGGAAGAGAAGAAGACCTTTCCATGAAATGATAAAATGTGCATTTTATGATGTCGCAAATTCGGGGCATTTCAAATGAATTCTTAGAAAGAGTTAGGAATGAGATTGAAGCATCAGGGAAGAGAAGCTAGACAGATTCGATGATTCAATTTACTCTTACCCTCATTTTATCACTTTCCATGAGTGACAATATTGGTTTTGAGTCTTTGAAATAAAATGAGAGTTCGAACTGCATATAATAAGGGCATCAAATTCTCTAATCCGGTATTTTGAATGAAACGAGATGAAAATTTTAGAAACTCAGGTTGAAATCGAATATCGGAAAAGACTTGGGTGCTAAAATTTGATTAAATTGAAACGAAATCAGCTTTCCGCCTCATCTCTGATCGGAACATAAATTTTCGAACATTTCTGACCAGGATTTTGCGCTAGTACCCGTACTCACGGATCAGGTACGGGTAAGAGATTGTGTACCCGTTCAAAACCCTGCTTCTGACGAAACCAGACATAGGGAGGACTTTCGTTAAACGAAGATGATCTTAGGGAGTAGGTCGTATAAACAAATTACAAGCATGAAATCATCTAAGAAGAGTACATTTTTCACCAATCTAATACTGGTAATATAAAGTTGTTAAAGAAATAGATGAGAGGTAAACCGCATGAGGTTGCTGACGATCATTCTCCATTAGTCTCGATGAAACTTGACAACTCGCAATTTTTTTTACAAATAGTGAACTTTGCGGAAAATCGATTGATCGTTAAGGGAACTTCCGAAACATTTGCAGGTATTTGAATTTGAAATCGAGGACCATGTGCGAGTTCAGAGAACGAACAGTTTATTTGAACGAGGATGGAGAAGTGAGAAGGGAAATGAGAATGGAAGGATAAAAGGCAGGAAAATAGGGGAAGAGAAATAAGTGAAGAAAAGATAAAGATAGGCAGTTAGAGCGGAACGAAGGAGAGAGAGTTGAAGGCCTGGCGATCGATGCATGGAGACAAGGAGAGAGAGAGGGGCTCTATGGGCACTGCCGTGGGCCGCTGCTGTCCGTGGGCTGGGCAGTTGGAGGAGAGCTGCCCCCAGCCTGCAGTGAGCACTTGGGCGGTCGAAAGGGGCTAGTCAATAGATTTCCCTCGTACTCCTCGACTCCCTTCTTTCTACTCACTGCACTATGTTCTCTTGTTGTTATGTGTCATCGTTATTCATTCAGTATATTCAGCTTTTTCTCGCTTTGTAGTAATAGTCTTTAAGCCGCTATATATTGTGAAATCCTCCCGAGTTACTCATTAGACGTTGCAAAGATTTGAAACTTTCAGGGTAAACAAAAAATCGAGAAATTTGAGAATCTGACGAAATTGATCGATATGAAGTCTGAGATTATCGGACTTATTACGGAGCAGACCTAGGGAGGACGATCGTCAGAAACCCCTCGCGACCTACCCCCACCATAGATTTTTTTGTCTGACGAAAGTGCTCCCTAGATCTGTTATGAGTCAATTTAGAAGATGAATCAGTAGCAGTAGATTTTTCTTGAGAAATTAGTTAATTTTGAGTGTCTCCAGTTTGTGTTTGCGCATTTTGTCAATGGGCGTCATTGAAGGCCATTCAGGGTCCTCTGGGCCATGCCATTTCCCTTCCTCTTCCCCTGTCCCTCCAACTCCCATCTTTCCCCATCCTTCACATCCCCCTGTATTCCATCCACTCGTTTGGCAGCTCAGCTCAGCGACCTTCAGTACTTCTTTAGCCATTCTCTTTCTCTTTCCATCCCCCGTTCCTTCTCTTTCTCGCATTGCATTCACAATTGAGTATTCTGTTCTGCGTTCAGCATCCCACACAGGTCATTGCATTGCACACACACACACGCGCGCATTATTCGCTCACATATCCTTCTTCTTCCATTTCCATTATTCTCTGATACCATGTTGGAGCCAATCAAATGACCATTCAACATTTGCAAATGTTTGCATTTTTCTAGAAAATTCTAAATTCGTTTTGATAATAAACGGGAGAGTTGAACTTTTATCCCGAACTATATTTTTCAGATTCGAATTTCTCATATTCTCTTCCATGAGATTGATTTTATTTGTATCTTTTTCTGCATCTTGCTGACTATCTTAACACAAGAGCGTGCGAAGTTTTTCGGTATTTGATGATTTTGGTTTCCTTCCGTTTTAGCTTCTATATCAGTAATCATAAATTTGAATTTTGTCTATTCCCAACTTCTCGTTCGAGTTAGTCTTCAGTCTTTTCACAAAATGCCAGGCTTCGTTCGACTTTAGTATTTCAAATATTTTAAACCCTCAAATTTTCTTGATTTGACCATGTTCTTTTTCTTAAGAAAAAACGAACATTTTACAATTCTCATCTCCCCTTTCTTTGATTTTTCGTAAGAATTATTTTAGACCATTCACTACAAGTTGCGTTTAGAATTGATCTCTCGCATAGATTTTTACTCAAGTACATCGAATGTAAACCGTTTTGTTTGACCGTTTGATTTCTTTCTGCCGAATCTCCGTTGTCCGTTTTGTGCGGTTACGACCTCTGTCAGTGCCATACGGATTTCCCCTCACTTTCATGTCAATGCGCCTCAATGCCTGTCAATATTTGTCCAGTGCTCACTTTGCGTGTATTCCACTTTTCCCTTTTTCTTTTCATTTTATACAGCCTTCAAATGCTCTCGGCGCTCTTTTTATTACAATATTTATTCAAAGGCATTAAAATCGGCAATTCGCCTCCTTCATATTCATATTCTCAATAACGTCATGTAGCAGTTTCAATATTAAAAATTGCAATTCGATGCTATTTTGAAGTCCGTCTCTATATTGCCCTTATGAATTTTGCTCAAATTTATCACATTTTGTGATCTGTAAATCCCGTTCCAGAATTTGATCCCAAATACTATTTTTTTTAGATTGATTCCAATTTTGACTTCTTAATCTCGATTTTTCATAATTATTTCAGATTTCTCATCTTTCACATTCAAGAAAAATCTAATGATCTTTATGTGAAGTTTGGGAATATTCGCATGGTATTTTTGTTAGAATGTTCTGCTTTTCATTCAAATTATGCTTATTCTGTAGCATTTAGATTTACGATATGCGCCTGTATGTCTGTATCTGGCAGAGAAATACGAATTTGAAGGATCGAAAGAAGAATACAAGCGCAGAATGATTCATTTATTGTTTTGTGTCCAATGTGCGCCACTAAATCCGAATGAAAAATGTACAAAAAGGCATCAATTTGAGAATTTTCCACTGGAAAAATGTAAAATATTCTCAATTTAAAAAAGATTCGTTGCAAAACAATACTCTTCATCCTTCATTCTCGGAACGTTTTTTTCAGTTTAAAATTCTTGCACTCATTTTGAAGAGTCCTTCTGATAAGATAACCTTCTTCACTGGCTATTTTTTTTGTTTATTCAGCATTTGATCGGAAGTTTTGGGCCTAAATAATAAAATAGCATGAGAGTTTCCTAGTGAGGGCAGAGAATATAGCGAACTGAGTCGTAAGGGTATGGAAAGATTTTGGGCCATGGACAGGGAAAGGGACAGGCAAGACCCGAACGGCCTTGATTTGCCTAGTTCTTCTATTTTTCCTTCCCTTTCATCCATTCATTTCTTTCTTTCGTACTGCCGCTCCTCTCCTTCAGTCCTTGCCATTTTCGCGTTATTTTTGCCTTCGTTCTCCTTTTTTGTCGTATCGCTGCGATGCGTTTTTGTCAGTGTTGCGTTTGTTTTGTTTTCCCTGTAGAAAATCGCCATGATTTGATCGGTCTTAGGGGGTTTAGAGGACTCGTTTCGTCTAAAATNAATATTTCGGGTTAAATCCCAATTTATCGGTGCCTCCATAATTTGTCCGCACCCTGTAGTTCACATAAGTGAAACATAGAATTGAAATTTTTAAGACCGAATTTAAATTTGACCTCTAAAAATTCTGAATCAGATTTGTAATTATACGGATTTTTAAACAGAATTCAGATTTTTTGTAGCTTTGATGTATTTCCAAATACTGACAAAGGGAGGCAGTATACAGTGGCTAACATAATAAGCTGCACAGTCAATATTTTCGACACGATCTTCAGATCACACACTTATACTGATCAGATCGACTAAAATGCTGCACTCATATTATGTTATGCAAGACATGAAAGTGTGCCAAGTTTCAGCTTGATCCGATCAGTATAGGTGTGTGATCTGAAGATCGTGTCGAAAATATTGACTGCAGTTTATTATGTCCGTCACTAAATATTGTGGAAATTTGAAAATGCACCATAGGCATTTCCTAATTTCAATAGTCTTTGAAAAGAATTCCTTGAGCCATGAAATATTGCCTATTCGTTTGCAAACAATGCGCTAATTCCATGCACCAATTTTTCGTTCTTTTCATTTTGTCTCAAATTGTCGGTCACTAACAATAGCTTTCAGATGTAAAAGATTGTCAAAATCATCTTACTTTTTCATTCAAGTTGAATTTTTCGAATCTTCACAGAGATTTTCGGGCAGCTTGAACTTTGCGATATGTGCTCTGAACAGTTGAAATTTGATACGATCCTGCATCAAATTAGATATGTGCGCAATTCCATTTCGAATTTCGCGAATTCATTTCCCGAAAATATGTAGTTTGAGTATGCTTATCTCATTTTACGAGCAACGGCTTTTGTGCTTTATTTTGCGTTCGAAATCGACCAGGTTTTTCTTATTTCCCTATTTTCTCTTTGAAGTGCTTACGAGTGAGAAGAAGGCTCACACGGAGTATTTTGAATGGCAAAATGAGAAATAAGAAAAGAATCAGACAAGGCGAGAGAGGGGTAGCTTTCCATAGATAAAGAGAAAGCGACGCTTTTGCTGCAGTGCTGTTGTCCGTTTTCTGTTTTCCTGCCTTCAGTATCCAGCAGCCTTCACAGACCATCTGGGCTGTTATTTTTCGTGTTTCCCCTGTGGGAATTTCATTCAAATTCACAAAATTTTTCCAATTTCATCGATTTTCCTGAAACAAGAAAATTTCTATCGAAAAATGGCGAAATTGGCTGATTTTTCTCGAATATTGGATTAGATGTTTTGTGTTCTGCGAAATGAGTCAATATAGGAGTTTTCTTTCCGTTTTTTCATTAGAGCGAGAATATTGCAAAAACTGTCATTTCACACTTGGGAGGGCGGCAGCGCGGTGTTTGTGAGTCATTCTTCATTCTGTCTTCGTTTAGATTATCTTCGACCTCCACTCCTAATTCTAATTTTCAATTTCTCAATATTTTAAGTTGCAATTTTTGAAAACTAGGGATTTCAAAACCTTTCACTGCTATAAATGCTCACAAAACTTTAAAATCGTATCTTGCCAAAAACAGTTAGAGAATTGAATCATCCTATTCTTTTCCGATTTTTATGCGTTCAACATCAAAACTATATCGATCTCCAGACAATTTATCATCACTTCATTTTTTCTACTTATTTTTTCCATAGATAAAATCTTTGAAAGACGTTTTTGGTTGCGAATTTTCCAATTTTCTGACAAATGAGAGAAATCACAAATATTATTTGCAAAGTGAGTATCTAGAGCTAATGGTCGATTTCTGCAGCAATTCGTTATTTGTCTTCCTGCATTTCCTATCGATTTCGACTATTTTTGTGGCATTCTCTTCTAATTTATCTTGTTTGTTTCTCAGATTTCATGCGTATCGTTTACATACCAAGTTTCTCTTTATTGTTTTATCGATAATTCCTTCTGGATTTTCTTCGTTTAGCATCAGTCGAAAATATTCTTATTTTCTGCATTCAAATCAAACATTTATGATTTTCAGGTAGCTCATCCTCAAAACCTTTCTGCTAAAACTTAACCGAAAATGTCGAACCCCGAAGGCAAATCTTACGTAAGTCGAGAATAAACTATATTGGGTTGGTCAGAGAAAGTTTGGCAGAGCTAAGCTGCAATTTTAGTCAATTTGCTAGAATTTTGATAACTTGAGTTTATTCGATGAATGTTGTTGCTGCCTAACTTTCTCCGGCGATATTTCTAAAAAGGCAATGTTAATAAATCCAAAATTTGAGAGGACATTCTGATCAGCCCAATAAAATTGATATGCGAGAGAGAGAGTGAGAGAGATAAAAGTTTATGTCGAAATAAAAATAAAAATAAAAAAAAACAGGTGATAAAATGCAAAGTTGATAGCCGTAAATTTTCGTCAGAATACATTGAATGTTCGTGGGCAAAAAGCGGTACACATCGCAATTGGGAGAGGGCGGATTTATGCCTTTCGATTCGAAGTTTGCACGAGGAGATAATCGATTTCGACTGGCGGCGGATAATAGAGCAAAAATAGAAAACAAGACGACAGGAAAAGTGAGAGTTCTCGATTTCGCATTTCACATTTCACCGATTACTTTCAATTCTGCAATTCTACGAACAGCGTCAATTCTCAGCTCGTCCAATCTATTCAATTCAGTTCACTTAAAAATCTCGTTCAAGCGATTTTTCGCCTCCAAAATTCAATACAGACCCTCTCGTCGTGATTCTATGTATCTATTACGACATATCGAACACTGCGAAACTCTCCAGCTAACTATTTAGTGAACATCTTTTCAAGCGCTTAAAATTCTCCATATTTAAACTCAAGCTATACATGATTCGTTCAAAGTCTGCTTACAGTTAAAATTTTCGTATATTCTTCTAAATTTATTCCCGCATTTTTCGCTAATAAGATATGTCTGCATCTGAATCATCCTTAGCGGTTCGGCTCGGTCCAGATTATAACGGACATAGGTTTGCAAAATGAGAACAATAAGTCATCGTCATTCTTGCTTCAATGGTATCATTGTGCAAAATTCTGTCAATGAGAATAATAGAAAATCGTAGTTCTGTAGTATTCTGTAAGGTCAAGACGAAATCGAATTTTTAAAATTCGGAAGCAAGATTTACACTCACAAATTTAGGAGTTAAACTTATCATCATAGATCGTTAAAATTTTACTCTGGCAAATTTTTACAATTATTTTTGGCACTTGAATTGAGCAATTTGGGAAACATAATATCGTAGTACGAAATAGTTATGAAAAACAGCTCGCGATTTGATCCTAATCATTGTCTAACTTTTACAAGTCACGAGATCACGATATAATGAGATTTCCAAATTAGCCTAATAATTTCGTCTTGAATCTGATATTTCAAATTTCTGAGCATTTCTGGAGGCAATAAGATTCTTCAACTAAACTTATGTAAACTTTATTAGCCCTTCACCACTCGTCCGAATTTTCTCGCTGAATCACCGAATTCGAAACTATCGAATGTCGCATATCGCTGAGTTTATGCGGTGGTACGAACATGCTAAGGTAATTATGGAAACCCTTTTCGAAAATGTGCCAAACATTTCCTCACATTCAACTTTGGTTGCAAACAAGATGATACTTCCGAAGAAATTTCGAATCGAAAAGTGCCATTTTTATGTTTGACTGTCCTTAGAAAGATCCGACTCTTATGATTTGAAGTGAGGAAACATTTCGAGCCTTGCAAAGCGATGATGAATCAGGTCGGAATTCATAAGAAAACATTTTGATGACTCCTCGAAATTATTAATCAGAATTCATATCGAAACAACTGATCTTCAGCGTCAAGTGAAAGAAAACGTACGAAAACACCCCCATTACACATTTACTTTCTACCTTTTCACGTAAACGATTTTGAGGCCAGACGATTTTTTATCAGATCAGCAAGTTTGAAATGATGTAAACTGAATTTTTCAACGGAAATGATTCTTCTGAATTACGGATTATTGACAAGCAAACAACAAGTATCATCGATTTTGCCATTTCGCATTCATGCCACAGTCCCTCAATTCTGATAAGGAAAGCAGGGCTTTTGAAAGGAAAGACGCGAAAAACGGTCTGGCGAAGGGACCTTATCACCGACATTCTGCACTTCAATACTCACTCTTCTATTTATTATTTTGCTTTGGAAGAGGCGATCGTTTTGTCATCCCTTCTCCTTTGCATTTGCTTTGCCTTACAGCCTGTCATTTGCACATTTGCCTAGCAAATTCCTCAGCGTTTACCAACGCCAAAAATGCCCCTCTACTATAATTACGGAGCCGAGAAAAAGGCAAGCATTTCTTTGGAATTTTCAGAGTTGAGCAAATATCGGTGTATCGTCGGGTAGAATGTATATTGTGTGTGAGAGGGAAAAAAATAAATTTAGTCTCTAAAATTCAAAGTGGATTATAAATTTTTTTCAGCCCGTCCCATACCGCTCAGTGCTTCAAGAGAAATTCGAGCCAGGTCAGTAAAAACGTTTGAACCCCGATTCCAATTCCAGAGTTGCGAAAGTGTTCAATTCCGACTCCATTCCGAGCTTTTCAAAATTGAAATTACGAACATCGTTTCAGGTCAGACACTGATTGTCAAGGGATCCACCATCGATGAATCTCAGAGGTCGAAGGAATTTTGCAGAAAGAAAAACGATTTTTTCACTTTAGATTCACGATCAATTTACATGAGAAATCTGCCGACTTCTCCGGAAACAACGTGCCTCTGCACATCTCGGTCCGCTTCGACGAGGGAAAGGTGAGAGTCATTAAGGATCCATAGAAACATAGAAATTAGCTGTACAAAGTCAAAAATAATTCATTAGCAGCAGCAAATGAGAAAAGTTGAATTTTAGAAAGTTAAGTGAGAAGATCAGTTCAAACTGAAGCGCAAAATATATATACAATAACAGTTTCATTTTTGCTAGGTGTCATAGAAGTTTCAAAACCACAAGATAGAATTCATTTGTGCTAAATTCATGTCTGATGCTGCTGCATAAACTTGAACTTTGAGAATGGCAATTCGAGATTCTAAAATTGTTGCATCTAGAAAATCTACAATTACTTTCTAATTGAGGTTCAACTTATCTTCACTTATGAACTCCGGAATCTAAAATCAAGTTTAGATCGTTCTGAACTCGTTCATCAACGGTGAGTGGGGCAAGGAGGAGCGCAAGTCTAACCCGATCAAGAAGGGAGACAGCTTCGACATCAGAGTTCGCGCTCATGATGACCGCTACCAGGTTGAATGGATAAGATGAAACTCAAATTATCATTCAAACGACTTTAGATCGTGATTGATCACAAGGAATTCAAAGACTACGAGCACCGTCTGCCTCTGACCAACGTCTCCCATCTGTCGATCGACGGAGATCTCTACTTGAATCACGTACACTGGGGAGGAAAATACTACCCCGTTCCATACGAAGTAATTAATACAAATGCACACATCAAAAAGAAATGTGTGTGTGTGTATGTGATAAATGTTCCAATTAAAGACCGGAATTGCAACCGGATTGGGAGTTGGCAAGACCCTGCTCATCTTCGGCACTGTCGAGAAGAAGGCCAAGCGCTTCCACCTCAACTTGCTGAGGAAGAATGGAGACATCGCTCTCCACTTCAACCCGAGATTCGATGAGAAGGCAATACTGATGCATAGAAATGATGAATGACCAGAACATTTCAGACGATTGTACGCAATTCGCTGCAGAACAACGAGTGGGGCAACGAGGAGAGAGAGGGCAAGATGCCATTCGAGAAGGGAGTCGGATTCGACTTGGCCATCCAGAATGAGGCCTATGCTTTTAACGTAGGTTTTCATAATAAAAAAATGTTTTTTTTCCCCCAGTTCAACTATCAATTTAGTTCAACAATAACCCATTTATCTGATCCTACTAACTAATAACTGCTATCTCACGATTCCCCAACAAATTTTTACGAGGCTGGCTCGAACTATGTGCGCTCATTTTTCATGAACCCTACAAAAGGAACGAAATTTACCGAGACTTGTGGATTTTACCATTTTTGGAGCTAAACTTAGTGCTTATGCGCACTCACCACCTTAATTCGCTGTTTCTTGTTAAGATCTTCAATTTCAATCATCTTGTATTTAGATCTTCGTAAATGGTGAGAGATGGGCTACGTACGCTCACCGAAGCGACCCTCACGACATTTCCGGCCTGCAGATCGGCGGAGACATCGAGCTGTCTGGAATCCAGATCCAATAAATCATTGAAATGTCACCACTATCATCGGATAGACCAATTATCTACCGCTTCTTCTCCATTCTACAAGTCTTCGGTCTTAAACTGAAGTCTTCCGTAATTTCACCCGATTTCTTATCTTTTTGAGATGAGAAAAGTGAATTTATAGAAAACTAAAAGTTAGGATCAAAGATTTTACTATCTTTATTATTTCCTTTATGTTCATTCATGAGCTACCATAATTGGATAAATATTCTTTTATTGATGATTTTTCTTCTCAATAATAAATGAATGTGTGCAAAGCACCGTGTTCCTTTTAAAGTTATCATTTTTATCAAAAACATCACGTTTTAAAAGTTCTTCATTTCACTGCCTATTTTTTATTTCCTGTGCATCTATTTAAAGTTTGTTTTCTAGATTTTATTTTCTTATGGTTGTTTTTCCTTAATTTTTAAAATCCACTTATCGTATTCCTATCATGTTATCCATATATTGACAGTCGTTAATTGACTCGTAGCAACTATAATCAATTTTTGCTCGCTAATAAAGTTACTGCAATGTTAATCGACGAAAAATTAGTGGATTTTCTGCATGTATGCATATCAACTTGCGAATCAATGGGAAAAAATTTTTCGATATTTTTTCTTCAAAAATATTTTAGTCATTGAGTTTATTGTGGGAAAGTTTAGAGTTGATGAGTATTTTATTCCCCTTTGTCACATATGATTGCACCTCAAAGCATCAACTTTTCATAAAATCCATAAGAAAATCTAACAGGAATGGTCAATTTTCAACTTTTCATTTGTCGATTCTGGTGATTTTTTATGATCTATCTATTTAAATTTATTCTGCATTTCCATGCTTGTGGACTCATAAAATCGCGAATTGTTTGAAGAAAAAATCTAGAAAGATCCTATTTTCCTCAATCTAGTCATAAATAAACCTATTTTCTATGCATTATTTTCCGCATTTTTCGGTTTGAAATATGTTAGATTCAAGTTATGTTCTACTTTAACACTAAGTTCACAAACTTATAAAATTTTCACGAAATCCCGCAAAAGTGAGAAGAAAAGATTCAAAATAAAAAAACGGCGAAGAAAAGCGATGAAGACACTTTGCATTTTGTATGCGTCTGCCACTGCCTCACTCCTCCCATTTTTCTCGATCGATATCCAGTGCTCACTGGGTCATTGCCGTTTTTCTCCTAATTTTTCTAATTTTCTCATTATTTTTCTCGTTTCCACGTTTTTCCTCGTAAAATTTGATCTGCTCTGTTCAAAATTAGCATAAATTGTGAGAATTCGATAAATTCATCTCCAAACTCGCAATTCTCAGTTCAACTTTCCTCATTAGTCCTCTTCTCTTCTAGGTGAGCAAATTTTCTCTAAAATTAATTCCTGACACTTTTCTGTCTCTGACAACCAAGAATTCCTTGCCACGTTCCTTATCAGCTGTGGTTAAGCCGTTTCGCAACCTATTTCCGAACATTTTCGAAACACTTGCTCAGCATGAAATTGATCAGTTTCTATCTCGATTTTTGTCACCTTCAGTGACTCAATCCATATCATTTTCTCTAGAATTGTGCCTCCTCGTTCACCATTATGAATGTGCTCCCCAATTTCAGTTCGACTTCGACGGACTTGTGTAATCGGTCATCTGATCACCAGTTGCGAATTGTTGTTGGAGAAGCGGAGAGAGATGGCCTACAATGCGGACTATGCAGGGCAGCAGGCCGCTGCGGCCGGACAACAGGCCTACGACCCGAGCGCGGTCGACCCCGAGACCGCCAAGGCCTACGAACAGGCCTGGGCACAGTACTATGCCGCCCTCGGGACTGACCCCAACGCTGCTGCTGCAGCCACTGGTGGTGGACAAGACGTAAGTGCGGGTGGAATTGAATGCGATTGGGGGAGGGTGAAGACTTCGCAAAAATGCCGAGTCGCGGCTCTTCGCTTCGACCCACCAGAAAGAAAATAGTGCATCTTTTCGAGATAGCACAAAGAATGCATGCTCTTTTTTTTCCTCAAAACGACTCTTTCTGCGGGCGCGGGTTACAAATCTCGTCTCGAGTAGTCTGTTGAGATGTACGAATGAGCGAGGGAATTCCTCATCTTTCAGACATCTTGGTAGAATCATAAATCAGTTCTCGAAATTATATGAACGTTTTGTGGGGCATCCTTGGGAATCCTCTTTCCAGAGTTCGGAAGGGAAGTCCCTGCCAAGTCTTCTCAAATGTTGATGAAGATGACCACTTGTAGATTTTGACTATTCTGAGAATGAAAATAGTCTTGAGTTTTTAAATCTTTCCTGTTATGCTCGAGATAATTATGCTCTAATTTCAGTACTACGGAGGACAAGCCGGCTACGATCAGCAGGCCTACGACCCGAATGCAGGAGCCAATCCGTACGGAGCGGGCAGTTATGGTGGAGCTGACATGGGAGGCGGAATGCGTGGCGGCGGTGAGTTAACGAAAAATGAGAACTGCAGGATTTCAGTCAGAAAGCTGGCTTGAGACTTTCGAACCGCACTGTTACAGCAACATAGCGAGATCGTGTGCCTTTTCGAGAACTGCAGAGAAACATGCCTTCTTTTGGTCTCAATAAGATTCGCTCTTTCATTTCATGCGGCTTGGAAAATCTCAAGTCTGCTAAGATGGTAGAAAATTGAAGAGAATAGACTGTTATTTGAACTGAAATTCTAGCAACTGATTTTGTGATTGTATGAAGAGGAGTTGACTTTCAAGGTTAACTTGCTTGTGAGAACAAGATGTTCTTGTTTGTATGACAACAGTTAGTCGCGTGAATAGTCTATTCTTGTCACCAAGCTTCCTCATGCAGTCAGTCATAATTGTGTGAAGTGAAATAGAGTTTCAATTCGGGTGAAAATAATCGACTGAAAGGGCGAATTCAGGTCGTGGAGGCGGTTTCCAGCAAGGCGGCCGTGGCGGAGGTACGAATTTATCAGTTTTGCTGCGTGCTGGCTTCTTGAATAAGACACGGAGTCACATACTAAAAGGAGATGTTGAAAAAGACACAGGCCTGATAAATGAAAACTTGATGAGTAATGAGAGGGATAAGCCATAGTAGGGTGATTATGACTTCGTAAGAACGAGCACATCATGATGCATATTTTGGACAAAAATTTCCCTATCAAACCCTATCCCTACTCGTTATGGAATTTCCGAGGCCTGTGCCCCTGTCTTATTCAGGAAGCCCAAGTGCTTGTCAATCGATTCAGTTCACATGGACAAACAACTTCTTATGCGTTGAACTGCATGAACTTTCGCCTTGCAGTTTGAATTTTCAATTCTCGCATGTTCATGCAGAACCTAAACCGATTGACGAGCAACTCATGAAGAAATGCATACATGTGAAGTTATCTTGATAAAGTTTGGCGAAATGAATATTTCAAAGAATATGACTAGCAGTTAGAAGTCGATTTACTTAACTTATTATGCCATCTTTTATCGAAGGAAAATTTCAAAGCGCATTTCCCATGAATTTTGTCATGCTGGCTCGAGTCGAGCTCTAATTTCTTCTGATTACAGGCTTCGGCGGAAGAGGAGGAGGAGGCAGAGACGGACCGGGGCAACGCGGCGGAGGACGCGGTCAGTTAATTTGCAAACTTTGATGCATTCCTTGATAATGGAGGGTGAATGGGGTTGGAATTTCACTAAGGTTCCGACTTTCGACCATCACTGAAAGTTCCTTCCCTCGCTCTCTATACTCCATAAAACTCGCTTCTGCAACCCATTGATCTTCCGATTTCAGGTGGATTTGGCGGTGGGGACAGACGCGGTGGCTTTGGTGGTGGCGGAGGCCGAGGCGGGGATAGAGGGTAGGAATGACGTTTTTCCCTATTTCAGTTTAATTTCGGCGAGAAAATGAGGTTTCGAGGTCACGTTTTCACAAAGAAATCGCGTAAAATCCATGTGTGATTGAGTAAACAACATAGCCAAACCTAATCGAACATTGTAGACAAGTTGAGTGTAGATTCCCAGAGTCAGAACGTTGTACGTTCTCTTTGGGTCAAATGACCCAACGCGATTCATGCATTGCGTTCATTTGTATTTCTATGCTAATTTACTGTCTGGGTAAGTTTTATCGAGCTACAACACTTCGTAAATCAAAGGTGAAATAATTTGCGTTATTTTAAAAGTCAGTTTTGAGTAGCGAACTTTGAGTTTGAGTTTAGAGGACTAAAAATCGGATATACGGGTATAGTAAATTCCTGGGCGAACATTTTAAAATAGACTTTTCCAACATAAATCCGATATGCAGTCCTAATGGAATGAATTGAGTAATTAACGATAATTAGGCCAATTAAGAGTAAAATTAAATCCTCCTTCTTCTATGAAAGAAAGGAGGCTTTGCAATAATCGATTTCCAAGTTCAGTGTAAAATTCATCGAAACATCGTCAAAGTGAAAATGTGAATTCCGCGCTCGAAGCCTAGAAGAAAGCGAGACAAATCGAACCGTCCGTCAGCCATTCGCTTTGAGACACGCAGGGTGGAAAAAGGGAAAAGCACTCAAACGCAGGGGTCATAAAGGGTCGTTCATTACAAGGCTAATGAGCTTGGTTTGCAAAGAAAAATCATATAATGTTGCGTACCGGAGGTTTTATTCATATCAAAATTGTTCTAAAGAATTCTGTAATCAGTTTTAATCATGTGTTAGACTCTACTTGTGAGTGTGTGAGCATATGAAAGTCGGAGAGAATGCGCACTTGTGAGTTCAAACGATGGTTTCTTTCTCCTGATTCCTCATGCTCGCATATTCACAAGGGAAGTCTGCAAACTTTGCAGGTTGTTTTTCGCTCTCGTTTGAATGCATTTCATTTAAACATGCAAAGTCGCATTTCAATAACTGGGTGGTCAATAGTGTATGGATGACACGAGAATCTAAAGCTATGTCTTCAAACAGTTATCGTTTTGTGTAAAGAAATTCGTAAGGGAACATTCATGGGAGTCCTTGAAGAAAGGCTTGAGCAAGTTCTGGTTCTTCCAATAATCCCTATAAAAGGCTTACATATTAAGAGTTCGTTTTCAAAGGGTCCTATCAACGTATGAAAAGAGTTGTCTTCGTTAGAGTATCTATCTTGTCTGCACATAGGATTGCAGTAACTATTCACAACATAAGAGTATTGGTGTCTCGAAAGGCGTTGGTAATGAAAAAAAAAAAGTCGAAAAAGCTTGGTGGCGGACGGGTATCGAGTCTCGAATGAATGGTTATGAATGTCAAGTTCTCACTATCATGGCTTGCAGACCGGGAGGCAGAGGACCTTCCGATAGAGGAGGGTTCAATCAAGGTACTTTTATCAAGACAAACAACATGTCGTGTTCATTTATCTATTAAAAGATGAGTTTAAAACGTGTTCGAGTTATATCTATATAATATAGCATTAAAAAGCAATTTTTCAAGTGGAATGTGAAAATTCGAGAGAATAGTTTGACTTTTGAAAGGGAGGATGGGAATCGAATTGATTGATGACTTGCAGGCGGCCGCGGTCCTCCTCGCGACGGTGGCTATGGAAATCGCGGCCCGATGGGCGGAGGCGGAGGTGGAGGCTTCGACGACAAGGTTGAGCTCAAGGACACATGCTTCATTCAAGGAATCCCGGCTACGTAAGATTTTTAAACTCTATTTTAGAAAATCAAACTAACACTTGCCAAATTTTACTATGCTAACTTTCTCAAAAGGTATTCCTCATAAATTATTGAAAAATGCTAAATTCCCCCTCCCCCCCAAAAAAACAATCAGCATTTTAGCCCTATTGTCATTGAATTAGGATATTTTGATTGTTTTCCCTGAATAAACCAAAAGAAATGCTGAACTATGATCAAAATTGGATTTTCAGCGCGAACGAAGGCTTCATCTCGGACGTGTTCAGCACGTGCGGTGAGATCGCGAAGAACGACAAGTCCGGACAGCTCAGAATCAAGATCTACACCGACAGGGCCACTGGAGAACCCAAGGTTTGCCAAGAATAATATCTATGAAAAAGACAAAAGCTCGAATTCGAATTAAGCACCCTTCTTGTCTATTGTTTTCTCTATTTCATCCGAGAGATTTCGTTTATTTGGTCATTCAGTGTTTGCGAGAACTATGCATATTGTCGATTTCAAATTATCGAGTTTCTAAAAACCAATGCAGTCTCAAGATAAATTTGCCAACATCAGCTTCTCCCCATAAAATTCACTCATTTGTATTATTTCAGGGCGAATGCATGATCACGTTCACGGACGCGAGCGCTGCAGCCAAGTGCATTGAGCTCTACAACGGCCAGTCCTTCCCCGGAGGCAACCAGTCGATGAAGATCACTCTGGCCAAGTTCAAGCCTGGAGACGGCCAGGGAGGCGGTCCGAGAGGCTCTTTCGGCGGAGGAGGAATGGGCAGAGGCGGCGGCAAGTCGATTTTTATGTTTGAAAAGTTATTTCCACTTTGGAAAGTTCACGAGAAGATGAAATGAAATTTATCTAAAATCGGAGAAAGAAGGATTTGAAAACATTTAACTCTGCATACATAAGGATTTGGAATTGCGAAGTGACGAATACAATGATTTTAGGGGGCGGATTCGGTCAGCGCGGAGGAGGTCGCGGAGGCGGCGGTTTGTCTTTTCTGCTCTATTAAAAATATACGTAAATCATGCGTTGTTCAATTTCCAAGTAGTATTGGAAATAATGGCATATTATCTTTTGAGAAAAAGGATGAATTTTACCTAGGCAAAATTTTCTTTTTGATAGTTGAGATTTTGTCCAAGTTTCTTTTTGTCAACTCTTTTCTCAAAACATATCCGGTCTTCGGAAACTTTTCCAATATTCCGAAACCAAGAATAACTTTTAGAAAATCGAATTTAAAATTTGCCTCATCTGTGATGTAGATTTTCTAGGCTTCGGAGGCGGAGGTCGAGGAGGTCCAGGAGGTCCGAGAGGAGGCGGGGGCGGCCCCCGAGGAGGTGGCGGCAACAGCAACTACGAGGCCAGGGCCAATGACTGGATTTGCGGCTCATGCGGGAACAACAATTTCGCTTTCAGACAGGTGGACATGCATTCTTATTCGTTTTCGATGTGCAGCTCTTGAAATTCGACTTTTCGGCAAAACTGTCAAATGATGACAACGTTTTTTCTTATCTTATTACCCTCTATCTAGCAGACTTGCAACTGCACCTCACTGCAGTCCTTCAAATTGTCGTCACTAAAACTTCAAAAAATTAGTCGCAAGACTAAAAATGAGTACTTTTCGGTGCTACGTTACAACTACAATTGAAAATCTCGAAATAAAGTAGACTAAAAAGACGAAATTTGTTGTGGATACTCACGCTGCTTTTGGGGGAAAAGTGATATTTCGAAAACTCGATTTTTTTTCATTTCCAAACTGCAACTGCAGCTGTTTTCTTGCAATTTTGTCAGCCAATTGACTCTATGACTTGAAAATCCATATCATTCCAGAAATTAGGGTTCTGCTCATAAAGTTCAGATGTTTTGCAGGCATGCAACCAGTGTAAGACACCGCGCGACGGAGGTTCAGCACCGGCTCCGGGAGGACCGCCCGGAGGTGGATTCGGGGGCGGACCGATGCGCGACTCGAGAGGACCGCCCAGGGGAGGCGGCGGCGGCGGCGGAAGAGGAGGTATGGAATGGTTGAAGTTGTCATCATCCATTGCAGAATAGAATTACTTGAATTTCGAAATCGTTTGATAGTAGTAGTGGTGTACTCTCTTGAAACGAGTTTTTTTTTGCTTTACATTATATTATAAGATATAAAATTGAGCTTCAAACGATAATATCCGAAGTATTTCACTCGAACTTACACAATATATGAAGGCTTATGTTTAGGCTTTGGCGGTGGAGACAGACGCGGATTCGGGGGCGGCGGCGGTCGAGGTTTGATTTTATTCCCGTTTTTCAAGGAATTCACTTTTTTGGAATAGAACAATTTTCGACTCTAGTTTACATTCATGAGAACTTGGAATATTCATGTTTTGAAAGACGTCCCTCATTCAAATAAAAAGCAATACAATCCACCTTTAAAATTTTGAAAAAACTCACTATTTTTCTTTCAGATAAAATGTAAACATGTCGATTTAAAAAGAAAATTCTTATTTTAACAGTTTCGAGAAATTAACTGCTTCAGGAGGCGGTGACAGAGGTGGAGATCGTCGTGGCGGAGGCTCCTTTGGCGGTGGAGGTCGGGGTAATTCATTTGACTTAGTTTTATCTAATTCTGAACAGGATGATTTCGATTTTCATTTCAACTTTACCTCAGGTAAACTTGATCTCGATTTTCGTCTCGTCCCTGATTCTGAATAATTTTCGCATTCGGTCTAAGTGTATTGCTCACGCTCATGTTTTAGGCGGAGGCTTTGGGGGCCCACCTCGCGACAGGGACAGAAATGGACCTCCTCGTGGAGACAGGTAGACTATTTTTTTAATATGCATAACAAGTTATTCAATTTTCCAAAATAGTTGGAAATTTTGTAGAAAATTTCGAATTCAATAATTGTTTTGCAGAGATCGTCGAGACGACAGACACCGTCCGTACTGATTCTGAGGTCGTTCAACCATATTCCACTCGACTGCAAACGCAGGTCTGCTACCTTTTCTCTCACCTTCCCTCTATTCCACCCCTTTCCCTTCTTCTTCCATTATAATTTTCCCTACTCTCATTCATCAATCCCTCTAGTTTCCCTTTTCACCTCCACCACAATTATTCCTTGATTTGATCTTTGCTAATATAAATTGTTTTTGTTGGGCTTCTAATATGTAGAACTATTTCATTCGTTTAAACATTTTCAAATTATATCTGGCTGTTTCGTCAACACTGATGATCTATTTCATTTTTGAATAGATATCGATCCACATATAATATTTATTCCGTTTACTTTTCCTTCTCTTTTTAGAATAGTATTATTCTTTGTTGTCTTTTTTTATCTTAAACTGTAATTGATTTAGGCAGTTTGATATGAATATGAAAAGTTTTCTTAAAATTTGTCCGTTTTCATATCAAATTGTCAATTTTTATTGTGACTAATTTTTGAGAGCTACGCTTTATTTCTATGGGTCCGTTCAGAATTAGTTGTAATGCAACCTGCTCGGAATAACAAGAGAAATCAAGAGCGCACAAGAAATGATGCAATCGCGAATTCTTCACTTCCCATGCTATTTCGTGCAAGTTGCAAGTAAATCTGAACGAGCCTTGTTTCTTCGAGATTTGCCTACATTTTGTTGCTGTTGCAAAAATGTTTTATCTATTTATTTAGATGGAAACAACTCGAATGGACTTCTCTGTATTTTTGTTGCTTATTTTTCATCGTAACATAACTATCTTTTCCACTATTTTACCATCTTATTTATGCGTAGTAAAATAAAATTTTCAGAATGTAAATTTGTTCTATCTTGAGGCATTGCTTGCTAAGGTTTGTGGCTTTCAATACCTAACAAGTCCTATTACATGCAATATTCATGCTTCTACTATACTGAAATTGTTGAGATGCTGTGAATGAAACACTCATCAGGACTGTTGGGAATTGCTGAATTTAGGTTCTACATTGGAAAATTGATGAAAATGATGAATTTCGCAAAACCATTTGCATTTGCGATCCCTAATTATGGCACGATTTTAAATAAACGGATGGCAAATTTTCCTTTTTCATGATTTGAAAATCACGCCGTTTTATTTTATTATTTTAGAAAAATCCTGATCGTTAAATTTCTTTTAGCATTTAGCACTTTGCTTAAATTCCAGATAACCCTGATTATTATTGTCAGTTTACAAAGACAGGAAATATTTTCCCGATGAAGGGTTTTATTCAACATTGTTATCCGCATCGGTCCACCAGATACAAATTCCTGACCGAGCGCGTAGACCGAGGTTGGACTCGGGTTTGAGATGAAAGATTGAAGGATGGGAGAGGCGCTGCCGTCCGGGCTACAAGCAGTTGGAAGGTGAAGGCGAGGATGGAACAGACAGACGAAGCTGTGGCACAATCAGCCCTCCAAGAAGAAATTCCAGGTTTCTGGTTGAATCTGAAGAAAACTTCGATAAGATAAATTTTGGAAATTTCGATTGATTCGGAGAATGATCATAATTTTCTAAAAAAAAAATCGTGAAGATCGACTTTTTTCAATGTAAAATTATCATATTTTATCCTTCAACTAAATTAACAACCGTACTTCTTCCTCCGCTGCGCCAGCCGATCTAATTCTCGATGTTACTTCGTAGTTCCGAGGCAGATTATGGTAATCTAAATTGGATTTTTTCTAAGAAAGATATTGAACTGATTCGCATGCCATTCATTAGATGTTATCTTGAATGATTTCCCCAATTGTGTATTTGCACATTTCGGATTACAACCGACCGACTGAGCGCGTAGCTCGCAGGAGTGCGGCGCGGAACTCTACATACGGACACCGCACGATGCATCCAAACGAAATTGATGATGGAAATGGAGATGACGAATTGAGACTGCCAGTCAGTAGACCCGATCACCGAGCACATTCCATTGAGAAGAGAAAATTGGAATGTTGCAGGTCAAATATCAGATGCCTAAATATTTTAGATCCATATCGTGGTTATTTAGATCACATGAGATGATATGAACTCCTAACTAGGTAAAATCTGATTTTCATAGAAGTTTTTCATTAGACCTTTGAAATTTAGTGAGAATTATTGTAAAAGTTTATAAGGGCACAAAATTTAGAGGCCCCCATTTTACCTTTTTGAAATGGATATATTCACCGGTATTTCGATCGTTCGCGAATCTGATATGAGCAACAATCGACCAAATTCCCTCTCATCGTTGGTCTACCGAATGCGCTCATGTTACAAAACAGTCACACGCCACACTCCTAACACTCGCAATCTTAGCCTTTGCCAGCCACCGCTAAGCCTAAAATTGGGACATTTTTGAATTGTAGAAAATTTTTGTCGTAACTAATCAAGGTGAAATTAACCTTTCGGACTTCAAATTCGACATGTGTGAGAATTTTCGTCTTGATTATCAAATTTACCGAAAAATCATTCGATTATGAACATTTTCGAATTTTTGAAGACCAATCCCTATTTTTATCTTACAACATATCATTATAATACACCAATGCTGAAAATCTTCATCACTACTTTTAAAGAATGACCTGTTAAAGCTTGTAGCGCATGACGAACGGGCGGCGCAGGCTAAATTGACCCTTGTCCGAGGAGATCCCGAAGGACTCCTGAAATAATTCGATTCAAATTTTTCTCGACTATTGAACTTTCATGATGCCATTGCATTGTTTTTCGTGCTTGTTAAAATGTAATGTCTTATTCATCTCATACAAAGCTGATCTTCATTGAAATTCGAAGAGGGTTCATCTTTTCTTCTTCAAAAATTTAACTTTACTCGATGAAATCTGTGATGAAATATGAATTGCTGTTAATAATAGTTTGCAGATTGCATACATGTTGCAAATGTCTGCTTCCCACTGCTCTCCTCCCTCTCTCTTCATGCTGCACCTGGCTTGCACCCAAAGTGCATTTACCCTTTAAGAAGTTCTATTACACTTTTAATAGTTCACTCGGCTAGTTCAGTGGATCGCTCGCAACTTGCAACGTTGCATCCCGCCATTTCTGCCCTTTTACTTCTCTAACCGTTTCATTTTTCCTACTCTCTTGTACATTCTTCTCCTTTTCCCACGCTCTCTCCTATTCCCCATCATCCTTACCCAGCCCCCTTTTCTCTGCTCCCCACTCTCGCTTCCCCTGAATGTTGTCCTTTTAAAGTGCAACTTTGGATGTGTTCAAAATTCGCCCTTTTAGCGAAAGAAAGTTTATTAGTTCAGGTGATAGAACGTTGTAAGAAGAAATTTGAAACTGACTCCGCCTACTTTCTCTTTCTCTACTACTATTTCGTTAGCTGATCATCAACTTCGTCTTTGGAGATTATTTATGTATTGTTCATTCTTAGATAAAGAGAAAAGATCTCGAACTCTCATCATGTTTTGAAATTGAGAAAAGCTTCTTCAAATTTCATGATGTAACGTGAAGATCAGCTTTGTAATGAATGAATGATGATTGTACAGATGCAGAACTCGATAGAGTTTATTCAAGAGTTATCAAAAAGTGAGGAAGGGATGAAAAAGCTTCAAGAATTTGAGTTAATTCAACCTTTCAACCATTTTTCCTCAGTTTAATTCATAAAGTTCTGATTACTGTAAAGTCGAAAATACCTCTTTGCGCTAATATTTTGTTTTGTTTGTCTGATGTTGTGATTTTTTGCAACCTCTGAGAAAACGAACACTCGGATTCACGACAGAATGGGCGGGGTTAAAACGAAAATGTATCAAACTAGAGATAGAGAATGAAATCCAATGAAGAGAGATAAAAGAGGAAGTGGAAAAATATCTGCGCAGAAAGGGGGAGGGTTAGGTGGCACTCGATGCAGAGGAGAGGAGAGGACTAGAGGCGTTCGCTTTTCCGCTTTCGAAAAATGAAAGACGAGAGAGTGCGCAGAAAAAAGAGAAAGAATAGCGAATTTAAGAATGGAACAAAAAATCTGTAAACGTTTTTTTCTTCAAAAATTTAGAAAAAAAATAATGATAAAATCTTCAATGAAATGATATGAAATTGATCTAATCAATCGGAATTTTGATAAAATGATAAAAATCGCCTGGATCGTCGAACATGGAAAAGCACCCTGTGGGGGGTTTTGTGCATTCGAATAGAGAAAGACTGAGTGAGTGTTCGTTTTATCGCAAAGAGGAACGAGGAACGTCCGTTCGTCCAAAGCCGGCACAGCGTTCCCCCTTGCTGCACCGACTGGTACATCGCGGAAAGGGCCGCAGGGGGAGCGAACAGGAGAACGGGCGAATGGGGCTAGGGGAAAAGAGACTGGGGGAGGGAAAAGAAGGAACGCATGAGAAATAAGCTGAGATGTAGTTGAAATATTTGAATATGATAATCGCTATAATCATGAAAATGAAAATGAAATTTACAATTTTACGAAAATTCACATATGAATTTTCATCAACGAAAGTAGACAAAGGAAAATATTAATTTCCGTTTTACGATTTCTTCATAAATGACGATCAGCTTATTTCGAGAAAGACTAGTATACAGATATGAAGAGACTTTAGAAGAGATCTTCCAAATTTATAAAAGTTAAAAAAGAAAAAAACGATGATGAAAAGTAAAGGTAAAAATGAGCCATATTCAAATGAATCAGGTAATCTGCCGAAATCTACCTGGATATGCTAAAGTAGGGCAACAACTGTCTGAGACATGTCTCATTAACCCATTACCTGCAAAATTTCTGGAAGTGCAGATGGACAAAGACAGGAAGAATTGCAACAGAAAACGAACGCATCCGAGTTTTCGGCGTTCACTTTTTGTAGGTCAATGGAGTAAGGAAAGTGAATTATCCCATCCGAGGAAAACGTTTCATCTACCAAATCTGCGATGGGAGATATTTATTGCAGATTTTCATGGAAGAATAAAAGCATTTAGAAATTTTATTGTAACGTAAAATTGAATACCGTGATCTCTAAAATCAAAATAAAGACAGGTTATCAGAATAGTGCATAAAGTTTGTATGTTGCCTGATTGTAAAATTTTATTTTTCGAATTTTCAAATTGCCATGCTTCAGATTATGAGATGTCTCTGTCATTTCGAGAATGCGATTATTTGAAGAAGAGAATGAGAGGGTGCAATTCTCTTGGTTGGCGCACACCCCTTGCATCATTCTCCGTTCTCCTTTCACCCTTCACAATCTTACAATAGCATTGGTGCTAATCTAGCTTCTCGAAATATTTCACTATTTTGCATATTTTAAGCTAGAAATGTCATTATGATTCCACGAAACTTTTAAATATTCGAATATTCCGGAAGAGGAATGGACCTCGATGTAAGATTTTTCCTACTTTTCTCATGAAACTCGATATTTTCGACTTTCAAAAACCCGATTCGGGGATTGTTGAGAATCATATTTTCGGATTTAGAACATAAAAACTATGAAGGTGATTAGTATTTTTCCTACAAAAATAGCATGGAATTAAAATGGATTACTGGAAATTACAAATTATTTCGTCGGGTTCCTCAATCTGCACATAATACTTCGTTTTAACTCAGAATTGCGGAAATTCGATTTAAAAATCACTTCTAGAATCTTCCAAAATTTTAGAATACAAAATAGGAATTAATCCAGATTTGTACGAATCTAAATCTTGAAAAAAGTTGATTTCAGTATCGAAATTTCAAGTTCCATTCATCTTTGAAGTAATACAAAAAACACATTTCTGATTTATTGTTTCTAGGAACTAGAGGATAAAATAAACTTTAGAAACCCACGGATGTCGGTGCCTTGATCATCAAAATCGCAGCAGGAATTGTTATTGCCATTTCCTTATCGCTGATCCTTCTCGTCGTTGGGAACATGGTCTACACGTCCGTCACTGATCGAGTCAGAATTCGAGAGTCTAAACGAGATTGACCAGGGCTATTTTTCGATGTAAGATAATTTGAAATCCACGATAAAATTGTGGATGATATTTATTTGGACATAATCATCTAGAGTAGACGTTAGCATTTTGATATTTTAATGCAACCTTATCGAGTTTTGAAAAATACGAGAAAAATAACGAAAATCTTTTTAAAGTGAAAAATTCGACACTCGATAAATGCGACTATTTATTTTCGGTAAGTGCTGATTCAGTTGTTTATTGCATTTTTCGTTTTTTCATTTATTTTTTCTAGTGCTTCGTTATTTCCCCACTTCTAGCTCTTTCACGACGATTCGAACGCTTTAACTTATCGAACATTACGGTGCTGCACTCGTTATCCACGTCGCTTTTATGAAATTATTGTCCGTGTGCATAATTCTTGAAAAAATCCAATAAACTGTTTCAAACAGGAAATTTGTTGTTTCTGAACAAATTGTCGTGCAGATCCATTGATATTTTACTTGATGTTTCAAATTTTAATATTTTTCGTGATTCAGAAGATGCGTCTCCGATTGAATGATGCAATTGCCCGAAAATGTCTGTTGCGAACCCAGTTTGGAAGACCGTCGATCGCCGTTGCTCCCCTTCTGAGTTGTCATACGAACAGGCCTTGTTCTTCGGTGGGTTCGAAAAAGAAAATAATTATTTTTTTTCTAAAAATTAAGAAATAATGGTGGTAGAGAAAAAGCTGGCCAAATCAGGATCGTGCGAAATTTTGTAAATAACATTTTCGATTTCAAAATTGTCTACTTTCACTCATGCCTGGCTCCGAACTTTCCGAAAAGCAAGCAAAAAATAGAAATGAACATTTCAGTTCATGCGCAAGCCGATCACAACGATGCCCCCTGCACTGCATTCGTACCTCTTCCAGTCTCCAGTGCCTTCTTCCGCAGCTCAATCAGACATTCAAATCGAGCTGCCTCCACTTCAGGGCAGAAACCTCGAGGAACATTTTCTGTATGCATTCTCTAATTAAAAAATCTTTCTGCATCTTTATACAGGGTTTCAAATTGATTCTTTGCCATAAAAAGGTAAAGCTTTATTTGTTCAAGTTTTCAGGACGATAGTCGAGGAACAGTTTGGACCATATCGAAATTTGCTGCATTCGATTCAATTCGATGAGAAACAGCTGAAAGCGTTGGAGAAGGCGATGCCGAAAGAAGGCGAATGGGAATTCGAAGTTGGATGGACGCGATATGCGAATGGAAAGGCTGAGAAAGTGAGCTTTTTCATTTAATTTTTTTAGTTCTCATTTTTGGCTTCTTGCATTTTTTCCAATGAGATCGCCATTTGTATTTATGGCAAATTCTTTTCTTCTTTTCTCAAACTCTAAGATTTGGTGAAAAATATAGGAAGACCTCTTTCTTCAAATTCAGGTGCCGTATCCTTCAGAAGACGTGTTCTTCTTCGACGTGGAGATCTGTGTGACGGATTCTCGAATGGCCTGCATGGCTGTTGCCGCTTCAAAAGACGCTTGGTTTGTTTTATTCTTCTTGGTTTTTTAATCAGATTTAATGGGAGAAGAGAAAAAATCCTTGTATTTTTGTTTGAAGAATGCTCCATCTGAGTTAGTCAGGAATTGGAGTGATTGAATTTGAAGGATAAACCATGTTTTTTCTCTGCTCAGATCCCTAAAAGACTGGGAATGCTTTCAGTCTTTCAGAGATCCTATTACTAGTACTACAAATCATTGAAGCCAACTGTCATCCATCTCCGGCGAAAATAGACAAATCAAAATATCCAGAAAAGTTGTACAAATTGGAATTTCAGCAAACAAGAGACGAATATCACGATTAGTTGTAAAACTTGCTCATTATCAAAACTTTCCTCCATTCGTTTTTTTTTTTTTTCTATTTTGGGAAACAGCAAATCATTTCTATCAAAGAGGAACCGCGAGAGATGTCTTGCATAATAATGGAGCACGGGGCTAAAGTAGTATTAATAACGGGCTGAAAACTCACGACAATTCGTGCACGTTCATTGTTCATTTATTGAATTCTACTTTTTCTAAAGATTTGGATTTTAGTCTATTTTCTCGAAGATGAATGATACATGGTATGAACACGAAGAACAGTGAAAACATTTGCACATGCATAACGTTGCACGTTTTCCTACAGATCTGTTTATTTTTTCAGAATGTCTACGTTATTTCAGTCATTTTTCGTATTTCATGTATCGTTCGTCGTTTACACATCACTTGTTTTCTGAAAGCAAAAAAATACAAATCATTTCTACTTTCTTGCTCGCACAATGCATTTCTTTTTCCCGATTCTTTTCATTTTGCCTCCGTCCTTGTTTTACCTTTTTTCGTTGACTCGTTATTTGCTCGCGAACATTTCTGCCAATTTGATGGACTTTTGAATTTTCTCATTATTTTTTCGAATTTGTACTTGACTTTTGAATTTAGATGAGCAGTCCAGATGATCTGTTTGAGGGGAAGGAACAAGTCGCACGAATTGAGGATGAATCCGAGCAGGCAGAGCAGAACAGGGCACACAATTCAAGCGAGGTATCGTTGATTGAAGAGAAAGGGGATATTCATGCAGTAGCAATTAGAAATCGTTATTATTTTGGCTGTAAGTAATGCTTTTTTCAGGTTGACGCGAACTCCGAAAGCATGCCAGATTCGGTGAAGTACTCGATGTTGCACAAACTTAGCGAGGAGAAGTTCCGTTTCATTTGGAATCACAAATACGTCCATCATAGCGACAGGACTCGTAACGCTCAATTGTATGAGGAACTCAAAACGGATCTGGAGAAGGAAGGGCATATCGTTTATTCGAGTAAGATAGCCTATTTTGTGAAAGCATCATTTTCGGAAAAGTATCATTCGAAGGTAATAGCTGTAAATTTTGTTCAGGTACATGGCTTCGGAAGAACTTCAACTCCCTTCGATCGCAATTCAACCGATTACTAGACAAAATCCGCAGAAGCAGAGATCCGAACTATGCAGAGACTGCGAAAAAATGGAAGTTCTACTATCTGATGGAAGTTTTGCAGAACGAGGACAGGTAATTTTTTCTTTCTAATTTTCAAAATCCCTTTTTTAAGTTTGAGCGTAAAATAAGTAAACAATGATATTTAAACTTTTTTTTGAAAATTTCGATGGATATCATTTCAGTGACAACGCATCAACCCCGACTGATGGCATGCAAGCGTCAATTTCTCCTCAGCCAGCAGTCGTGTCTTTCTTCAATCCTCAAATGCCTGGACCATCTAATATGTCGAATGTTCAGCATTTCGTAGGTTGCTTATGAGAGAAAGGATTTTTGGATTTTTTCAGAATCCGAATCGCGTTATGATGAATCATTTAGTCGGGCAGGATGATCGCCTCGTTATGCAGAGACCGAAAAGAAAGCAACCCAGCCCGGCCACTGACGAAGATCGTTCCGTGCCGTCCAAGAGTTGCAAATCCACTGCTGGGCATTTGTGTAAGTAGGAGAAATTCGACTTGGTTAAAAATATCCCCGACTATAATGATCGAATCAAATTGAAAAGTAACACTTGATTGATCGCCGTAAAGCAACGATTTTCTAAACTTATAAAATTTATTTGTTTTTTCTCGATTAGTTATCATTTTGGAAAAAAGATGGGATTCTATTTTCAAATTTCAACTTTCAGCTTCAACATTCGTGTCGATCTGTGAGACATTAGAAGAGAAGCGTCCTGGTCTGTCCTCTGAGCTCTGCCTGCAAATGGGCGAACTCATTCAAAAGGGCCTCAGAATGCTCTACGAGAACACTTAGGCTGTGATTTAAACGAGCCATATCATTTCAGTTACTGTTGCTAATGTTTATTTCTCAGGGAGAATTGTTTTTCATTCCTTTCGTTTCAAAAATAAAGTTATTTGACAAAACCCCTAAAGAGGTCCGCACCAGAATCGATCATGAAATTTGACCATGCAAAAAATTAATTAATTTTAAAAATTGTACAAAGATCACAAAACACGTTATTTGTATGTGAGGAATTTTAGCTGGTATTCGGGAAAATATTGCAGAGGTTATTTCACCGCCGCGCCACTGTCGCATAACCTCTGCAATATTTTTCGAGAACTAGGTACCAGCTCATTTACTTACAAGCACTCTTCTTACAAATCAGGGGGATGGCCGGAAATATTTTCGCTTTTTTCTTTTTGTGTAGAAATCCGCGTCTTTTCCACATGCACCATTCTCTGTCTCATTGCCGTTCTGATTTCTCTGGCAGAAATTCTGTCTAGCTTGAGACAGCGAGAAGGGAGAGAGATAGAATAGGGAAAAGTACGAACATATTTCCAGCCATCCCTGCTACAAATAAAATGTCCTTCCAGGAATTTTTATCTGGATGAAAATAGTTTTTCTAAATTTCAGGTACAGTTGGTGCAGCGATCGACTTATCAACCACACCCCTCTGCCGCAATATTTCACTTGCAATTTGCGCGACTTCTACGTTCCTGTCGCTAAACAAGGTCTATTTTTCGTACTTTTCTTGAAATGGAATTGAAACTTTCAGGCGAGAAAAATTCCCGCATCGTGATTGGTCACAATGTTGGTTTCGATCGAGCCAGAACCCAGAGTCCATATGAAAAGGAGGTTCGAGTTTCTTCATGAAATTTAGAAAATCGAAAGAAATGTTATTACAAATCAAAAGGTTGGTTTTTCATCCGTATTCGAATTTCAGCCAACCGGAGTTCTGTTCATGGACACAATGGCGATGGTGGCCTCGATGTTTGGAATGGCAGATCATCAGGAGACGATGTACAAGACGAGGAGAGCGCAGACAGATGGAATGGACGATTCAGATCCTGCGCTCAGCCAAGTGGGGCCTATCGAGGGGAATAGTGAGGATCAGGTTGGCAGATTTAGTTTAAAGTTTTTTGGAGATTTATTCTTCCTTACTTATCTACCGCCATCATTTTTGAAAAAATCCCTTCTGGATTTCGACTTGAAGCTAGTTTCATTGACAAAATGTTTTCAAAGATATTCAATCCATCATTTTCTCTTCAGAAAGGCGATGGCTGGATTCGTGAGTGGAAGAAGCGCGTTTCCCCGAAGGGTCTGGCAGATGTCCACAAATATCTCTATCCGAACAAGAAGCCTCTCGACAAACAGTACCAGAACTTCTTCGTCAAGTGCAGTCTGCCTGATGTCAGGGAGAAGTTTCAGGTATATTTATTATTTTGCACTGAAGTTTGTTGACAGATATTAAGAATAATTATTGCTCAGCTGGGGTATTCGGAAATCTCGAAACCTCACAACTTATTGAGATAGTATGCAGAGCTAAAAGATGGTAAGGAAATACCACTCATTTTGCATACTTTTCCTTCAAGTCACGAGGTTTCGAGTTTCTTTTCTTTTTCAAATTTCCTTTCATATTGTTCTTATCATTTTTCGTTTAATTTTTAGATCCTGATGAAATATTGTGCTCACGATGTGTTGGCGACTGCACAAATCTATGCGAAGCTCATGCCAATGTTCCGGGAAAAGTAAGCAAACTTTTTTTTTTCAAATTTTGATAATTTCGAAAATTTCAGAATCCCCCATCCGATTTCTCTGGCAGGAATGGTCTACATGGGAGATGCATATCTGCCGATCAACCAGCACTGGAGACAGTTTTATCAGGTATCAAATATTGAAGCAAAAATGAACGTTCCAAATTTCAGAAGAACGAGAAAGAGTGCCACGAATTGAAGACAGAAGCGATGAGATCTCTCATTACTTCTGCGAAGAATATGATCCAACTCATGTGAGATTTGAAGTTTAAAATTTCAAAAAATACTAATTTTTCAGTCCGACGAAAGAAGACGCGAAAAGAGATTTGTGGTTTTGGATCGAGGACTTCAGTCCCTGCACAAAGCAGTGCGCACTTCCGAGGTATGATCTAATATTTTTGGGCATTTTTTCCTGCCTAAATCACTATTTGAAATCGCATGGCATCATGAGACTAAACATGAACGAAATAAGGTAGGACAGACTAGATAGTTTTTCCAATGTATTGCGTCATGCCTTGCGGTTTTCAAATTCTAAAATTCAAATGAAATTCAGTTGGTACCAGACGATCTTCAAGCAAGCTGCCCGCCGTGAGACCCCCATCGAGAATCTGAAGCCGGACGACATCACATTCAAGACCAAGGCCAGCTGCCCCATTTTCGGATTCGTCTATGGCCCGTATCCAATGCTGAAAATCGATAAATTCGGATTCGGATTTCTCGTTCCGACGACCAAAGCTGTCAAAGGTTCGGAATTTAAAAAAAATATATAAACATGAATTTATTCACAAAGTGAAAATTCATTTTTGAACACTTTTATGCAATTGGAAGGTGATTTTCCTTTCAGAACTACCCGAATTCATACAGCTCGAAATTCCATCAGAAGGGGAAGAACCATTCGATTTCCCAATTAGGTATGCCACAGGGTGTGAAAAGAACGAACTTCGCAAATGATTTCAGAAAATGTGCCGAATTCGTGAGGACGAATCTGAAGACGGTCAATGATGTGGAGAAATCTGCGAAGCCTGCCATTGACTGGGGTGATTTGAAGTTCTACAGACTGCCACACTCGGTGAGTTTGTAATTCAATTCTTATTAGTTTCTTTCGAATGTAAAAATTCTAAGCGTTTATTATGAGCTTTCGAGGTAGAAGTTGATAGTTTAGAAGATTGAAATCCAGTCAATTTCAATTATCTTCGTTTTCTCAGAGTGGGTTGCAAGAGAATGTTGGTGACATGTACTCCAAATCGTTCTACAAACTATTCGGAAACCTGATTCGACCCACTCGTAATGTGGAATATTTTGGGAGTCTTCTGAAATCGATTCAAGACACCAAGTTCTGGGATAGTTACAGGTGAAAATTTAGAATTTTCCTTTAGAATAATTTTCAAATCAGTCTGTAAGTGTTTTCGACAGTGTAATTCACTAGTTTTTCTTTCCTTAAAAATCCTAGGCATAAGATGTGAAACGTTTAAAAATGATATGGTGGTATTGATGAATTTCAGCGAGCGGATAAATGAGGAAATTTCCGCCTGGTACGAAGATTCCCCGCCAATCGAAGACGGCGCTCCATCCCAAGGTGTCATCGCTCCAGCCATCTGCCCTGCAGGAACTGTTTCGAGAAGAAGCGTCCACAAACTCTGGGTCACGCTCACCAATGCTACGGTGAACTTCTTGTTTCGAATTCTGAAGCACTTATTACAGACCTCTAAGCTTTCGTGAATACAAAATTAGTTAGGGGAAAGATAAGAAAAACATTGTTTCTTTCCCGAACTACCTTGTGCATTAAGTGGAAGTTCGAAAATTTCGAGTTCCTTTTGAAACGCAACTTTTTCAGGAAAGTTCTCGCCTCGGCACAGGCATCAAGACGATGGTGCAGGCCCCGCCAGGCTACAAACTGGTCGGTGCGGATGTGGATTCGCAAGAGCAGTGGATTGTTTCCCTGTTTGGAGACGCTAGTCAAGCACTTGCCAAACGTAAGACGAATTTTAAAAATTGAAAATTTAATTATCGTTTTTTAATTGATGGCCTTTATCGTTACACAGTCGAAATTTGTATTCAACAGTTTGATCACTTTGCAGCTGTGTCTGAGCGGATCGCTGGTCTGACCCCCTTCAGCAATATGATGTTGGTTGGGTCGAAGAACGACGGAACCGACCTGCACAGTGTCGTGGCGAAGCAACTCGGAATCAGTAGAGACCTCGCTAAGATTAGTTTGAAGTATCTTTCTAAAAGTATTTCCGATTTGCAGACTCTCAACTACGCCCGCCTATATGGCTCGGGAGTGCAGCACGCGAAACAGGAACTGATAAAAACCGGCAAGAAGCCACAAGAAGCAATCAAAGTCGCCAAACAACTCTTCGCTTTGACAAAGGGAGAACTCATGCAGTAAGAATTACAAAATGTGTCGGGAATAATTTTACCAAGTTGCGAATATCACCATGAGCTATCCTCTTTCTTCGGTAAGATGTAAATATCTTGAAAAGACTAGTTTCATTTCTGAATGCGAGTGCATTTTTACCTGATCGGAAAGAAGAAAACGTGAATAATCTGTACAATCAAACAAGGTTCTCCATTTAAATAAAATTCTACTCAGTTTTAGTAGCAATCTACTCGCAACCTTGATTTTCTATAAAAATGATTTTTTTCAGATGGACGAACATCAAGCCCGAATACAACGACATGTGGTTCGAGTTCGCTGCGGAACGAGGCTTCGATGGCTTCAAGAATTGCGTGGTTGTCGATGGAGTCATCTACCTTCCACATTCTCATAGCTCTTTCAGGTTTCTTATTTATTTTTTTTTAAAAGAAACGGATTTCAGAAAGATCGCCGATGAATTCGAGCTGTTTTTGATGAAGAAGTTGAAGGACAAAGCGGCTCGGGGTTTCAAGATCAATTTCTTCTATGAAGATATCCAGAAGGACTACTACCTCTTCTATGGGGGATAGTGAGTTTTTCTTCTTCTAACTTGGAATGTATTTTTCGTTTACTTATAAATTTGATAACAGAGATGCTCTCGGTTCAATTTTTGTAAGCCGAATCGAACCGCGAACACCTCAGTTCGAGAATGAAAGGAATTACCATTTTCCATTCATCATTAAGATTTTAATTCCACTTTATTTCTGACCAATCCAAACAGACACTTCTTGAACGCCAAATCGTCAATATCGAAATTCATAACATGCAGTGAATCATCGACCTTCAACTGGCTGGCGATGCATTCCTCCTCGCCTCTTCCCCACACTCCAGTCCTCAAAGCCACAATTTCCACAGCCCTGCAGCCATTCGACTCTTCGGTTCCTGATGCCAGCAATTTCCTTTCCAAGTATAAGAGATCGATAATGAATTGGGTGAGTTCCCTTTTCCCTCTGATAATTTGAAAGCTGCATATTTCTATGTCACAGGAAAAGACATTTAAAAAATTGGCATGGAGGAAATTTTGGTATTTTTTATTTGACGACATGACGAGCTGAATTTTACTAAATCCCGAACTAAACTTATATTGGAGGATTCTTTGCTAAGCTACTATTTTTCCTTATCGACAAAAAGAATAAACAGTCAGTCAATTGAAAAAAAAAACTCTGAGCACAATTATTCGCATTGGCAAGTTGTCGAGTCATCAAATTGTATTTACCAGAAATTTGCAATGCTATTTCTGACTTTTATTTCAAATATTATTTTTTTTTCAAAAAAAAAAAAGTCTTGCTTTCAGCATGTGCAATCCTCTGCAGTGGATTTTCTGCATCTGCTGCTGGTCTCGATGCGATGGCTCTGCAGCAAATACGACATTCCTGCCAGATTCGTCATTTCCATCCATGATGAAGTAAGAACTTTGAAGACTCATTTCTCTTTTGTAATAGAAAATTTTCGCTAAAACGATTTTATGATGTTAGTTGAACGATTTTCGAAGAAAATAAAATATGAGATTCCGAATTTTAGCTAATTTCTCTTCACCTTATTTTATCTCTAACTCGATAAAGCTGTGGCTAAAATGAATGTTCAGGTACGATACCTGGTTCCCAAAGAAGACGCACCTCGACTGTCACTGGCTCTGATGATCGCCCACATGCATGTCAGGGCCTATATGTCTAACACTGTTGGCATAGAGCAACTTCCGCTGGTCAGATTTTTCGCATAGATTTATTCTTCGATTATTTCATACTCAGAATTTATACAATCATTATGGTTTTTTTTTCCTTTCACATTTATTCAGTGCAGGAATGGTTTAAAACGAAACATGATTTTGAAAGATGCACATTTTCAGTCCGTGGCATTCTTCTCGAAAGTCGACGTCGACACGGTGCTTCGCAAAGAGCCGACTCTGAAATGCGAGAATCCAGATGGAACTCGTCCTGAGGACGGACAGGGGTGGACTATCGAGGATGTGCTCAGGTAATCATTAGAGTTTGTGCAAATTTTCATCATATTTTTCTGAAAATTTGAAGACTCACTGGTGGAAGCCTCAAAAGACCGTCCACAAATCGCATTGAAGATCAGAATAGTGGGAATGAAAATGGATATGAGGATGTCAAGGAAGCTAAACGGAGTGCTATTTGAATGGTAAAAGCAGTATTGAAATCCAAAATTGCTCAAATCTACAATAATCAGAGTTTAAAATTTGAAATGTGCAACATAAGATTTTTAATTCCACATAATCGGTAGTTATTCTTACAGTTGTTTTCTTTATCTTTAATTTATTGTTGATGTTTATTATTCTACTGGTAATCAATTCGTTTATCCTTATCGAATATTTCGGTGGCTTACCTCATAAAAACGGATACTTTTTGCCCAGATCTCCCCAATACCTGAGTGTATGCAATAAATTCCTCATTTTGTATATCGTGAAAATGAAAAATGATTTGATATAGATGTTAGATTCATGCAGCTCAGTTGCTTCTACCTTAACATTTCACGCTTCACATTTCACTTATTATTCCATCACCACTTCTCATTTTTATTCGCAATGTACCTTACATAAACCTATAATTGACAACAGTGTTCTAACAAAATTATCACCGCCAGACTATCCACTCTTGGTTATCTGCCTTGTATTTTAGTTATTCGTCTTTTGAAGAATGTGTTTTGTTCGTTTCTAACTCGCCACTACCTCCTGTACCTGGCTGTCTGTCAATTATTTAATTAGACAGACGCCATTTGCCAAAAATGATAAAGCGATAAAGAATATTACAAAATGAGACGGGAAAGAGTAAAGAACGGCATTTTCCGTCTTTGACTGTCTTAATGATGCTTTATCAATTTGCACTCACAGGGACGTAGAGGTACTCTAGCTGTAAACCATTTTTTAGAAAGACGAAGAGGAAACTCGTGATAATTATTATTTACATTACCGATCAAGGAAGTAATTTTTACCATTTCAATTATTCAACACAATTTACCCTTCTAATCATTTATAATTAGATAGGTGCTATATTTCAAAGCAGTCCTATGTATTACGTTGGATAGAAAATCCTGCACCAAAAATTTTAAAAATCTATAATTTTCTAAAAATGAGTTGAATGCCATAATAAGTATGAGAATCTTGTAGAATGTTCTCTAAGCTATCACCACATGGGTATATAAGGGCCCGCGCCCAGGGGTTTGATAACTACCGACCATTGTAAGTGAACCCCCATTTTGAACAGTCATCTACTACGAGTGGCGCCAAAACAACAACGCAAGCAGAGCGATCGCTAACATCAACAACGCATTCGGTGAGGGCACTGTTTCCTGTTAGACAGTCAACCGTTGGTTCTATCGCTTCGCGGCAGAAGATACGAGCCTCCAAGAAAATGAGTGCAGTCAACGACCATCCTCCATCGAAAACGACGAATTGGAGAGTGCTATCAAGACCAATCCGGAAGCTACCACCCGAGAATTGGAGACGATACTCGGGTGCTCCAATGCCACCATCGTTGCCCATTTCCACGATCTTGACTATCGAAAAATTCAATTAAGATGAACCCCTATCGGCTGACTGACGCCTATAAAAAGTACATGTTAACATCTGTCAGTCTCTCCTCCTCCGTTCGCACCGAAAGGAATTTCTGAAAAGTCTAGTGGCTGGAGATGAGAGCTGGATCCTCTGCGACAACAATGCACGACACGCCATCTGGCTCCCACGCGACGCAGAGCCACCAACGCAGTCGAAACCGAACCCCACCAATGCAAAAACATTTCCTCCCCGTTTGGTGGAACGCGAAAGGATCGATATACTACGAGTTGCTTCCTGCAAGCAGAACTGTCACAGCTACCATCTACGTCGATCAGCTTCAAAAATTAGTCGGCACAATTCAAGAAAAACGTCCGAGACGCTCAGTTGTTCACCTCCTGCATGACAACGCACGACTACACATCGCTTCGAACACCCACCAAAAGACCACAAAGCTCGGCCGGCATCCGGTCACCTACTCATCGTACTCGCCGGGCCTCGCTCTGCCAGACTACCATTTGTTCCGTCCTTTGAAACTCCATCTACGGGAGAAGAAAATCGACAAAGACGACGACCTCAAAACGGCGGTCGACGACTTCTTCGCGTCATAGTCTCCTGAATACTGGGCGCAGGGCATCAACGATCTGCCCACTAGATGGACGAAGGTGATAGAAATATCTGGTGATTATATTGTTGATTAATTGTTGTTATTAACAAAGCTATCAATAAATTTATAAAATGTTATTTTTGGTGCAGGACTTTCTATCCAACGTAATACATAGGACTGCTTTGAAATACAGTACCTATCTAAATATAAATGATTAGAAGGGCAAATTGAGTTGAATCATTGAAACAGTAAAAATGATTTCCTTGATTGGTAATGTAAATAACAATCATCTCTTCTCATCTTTATTCGCAATGTACTTAACATAAACCCATAATTGACAATAATTTTCTTATAAAAAATCGCCGTCATCAGACTGCGCACTCGGTTATCTGTCTTGTGTTTTAGTTATTCGTCTTTCGAAGAATCGAAGTGTATTTTGTTCGGTTCTAACTCGCCACTACCTCCTGTACCTGGCTATCTGTCAATTATTCAATTAGACGGACACAATTTCTCAAAAATGATAAAGCGATAAAGAATATAACAAAATGAGACGGGAAAGAGTAAAGAACGGCATTTTCCGTCTTTGACTGTCTTAATGATGCTTTATCAATTTGCACTCACAGGGAAGTAGAGGTACTCTAGCTGTAAACCATTTTTTAGAAAGACGAAGAGGAAACTCGTGATGATTATTATTTACATTACCGATCAAGGAAGTAATTTTTACCATTTCAATGATTCAACTCAATTTGCCCTTCTAATCATTTATAATTAGATAGGTACTGTATTTCAAAGCACAGTCTTATGTATATTAGAGAATATCCAAGTTACTCAGAGACAGCTTCCCAAGGCGGAGAAGGATGGGAAGTTTCTCCACCCTTCTCTAACCTGAAAATTTCCGCGCGGAAACTCTTCCTCAGGGATGGAGAATTTTCTCGAGTAATCTTCGTCGCTTTACTTCCAATGTTTTGTTGGACTAGTTTATTCAAACTCTTGAATAGTATATATTCAGATATTTTTTTTTAATTGAAGTCTTTATTCAATTCAATATGAACCACATTGATGCTTCGAAACATGTGAAAGCATTAACAAACATTTGAAATAAGTAGAATACCAGTTAAAATAAAGTAATATTCAAAATTCAAGGGAAAATTAAAGATCCTCAATTCTATCGACTTTTTATCGTTTTTACTACCATGTTTTTGATTTTCCGAATAAAGTTTCGTTATCAAACGAGAAAAAGCCCACATTTTGATAACGAAAATGCGAGCATATGAAAGTTAATCGATAGAATTAGATTAAAATATTCAAGTCACAAATGTGTACCCGCATAAAACGCGAATTATATGAAAGATTGGTAAAAAAATACAATGGAAAACGACTGAAATATCTTTGTAAATAGATCGTAAAATTTAAAATCGTCGCGTGATAAGCGAAAGAATTTTCGACAGGCAGGTAGAAGTCAAAATGTGCCTCTAAAATAACTAATTTTGATAGTATACAGATGATAAATGTACTCTTTTTGTACGAAAATCCTCAGTTAGTTAAGAATTTCTTTCTAGAGATTATCCCTAAAATCATTTAAAATATCGGAAACTTGGCAATTTAAACAAAGAAACCTCGACCGAGTAAACGAAATTCTGAACTTCGTTTAACGAATTCATAAATTTAAAAAATTGAATTCGAAAATCATTAACATCAACCCTAAATCTATCCTATAACATATACAACTAGATAAATCAATCAGATTATGCAAAGTCAATCCTGAAACTAAAATAGTTCATATAATCGAACTAGAGCGTGAACCATTTGGACCAACACTTCTTGCAAGTAGGACGATGAATTTGGAATGGAAGAAGTAGGAGAAGCGGAGTGGCAGCTAGGCCCCAGGGAAAGATAACGCATGACAAGACGGCTATGAATAAAATTAGGCCGATGATGCGGAGCCACCGAGTATGGCGTTCGGAAGTAAAGCGACGCTTCTGAAAGTAACAATTTGCCAATGTTTTGATCTTCGAATTCTAATTCAAATTCATAATCTTACAAGAAGACGAATTATTCAATTTAGAGTTTCAAACAACGTTGGTTAGAAAAGTAATGAACTTTGATAAAATTCTTACACAACTTCGGCAACGAAGCAGTTTTCTTTCGAACATCAGCGGCGTGCTTTCTTCCTTTTCGATTGATATCCGAACTTTTTTCTCCTTCTTTATCTTCTCTTCCAGAAGTATTGAATTCGCTGCGTCGATCGTAGTTGCTGATGGTGACTTGTGGAAAGGTAGCTCTAAAATGGACCTGTTTGAACAAATTATGAGTCAAGAAATCTTACGAGGATCGACTTTTGTTTGAACTTCGACAGGGATAAAATGATAGCTGAATGAGACAGAATGGTCCAGAATTGGCTTGACGTTGTCGTTTGCTGAAGATAGATTATGAATGTTCAAATTGAGTTAGGAAATTACCATCTCTGGCAATTGGCTCATCAAATTTCGGAAGCTCGGGATAGATTTTCTCTGGAGTTTCTGGCTCAAAGACTTCTGGCAAAGGTTCATAGCAGAGATTCTGTCGGCCTAATAGTCGCAGCTTTTCTATCGTTGTACGAGCATGGAGCTAGAATAAAGTTCATAAAAAATAATCGATCAGGCATTTTTACTTGGGGATTGACTTCTTCCACAAAATTTCGTTCTTCGCCATCAGAAATCCACAATCCTTCGCCGCCCGATGTTTTCCGAGATGACGTGGTTGACATGTCATCATCGTACAAGCTACAAGTTAAGAAATAATGATTCAATTGAAAAAATCTTACCGGAACGAAATTTTGGGCGACCTAGCAATTCGGAATGACGTTTTGTGCATCGATCGATCTGAAAGCAAAAACATAATTTTTAAAGCCTATTTGATTTTTGCTGACAAGCAAATTTGCAATGGAAAACGAAACACGAAATGAAGTGATAATCTTTGAAAATTCGGGACCTTTCGATTCACAATTCAGGTGTTTGGGTAATGCTGGGGGTAAATGCTTATATAGAGATGATAGATAAGTGATAAAATTGTATGTGTGCATAGGTAAGGAGTTCATTATAAAGAGAGAGTACAAATGAAGAATGGGAAGGGTTAGAGAATGGTAGCCAACAGGAGTAGAGATAAGAATTCATATGCACATGCCAAACAACACTTTCTCTCGTACATTCTATCATACTCATTTCTACTCTCATATCGTTCGCATTCCACTTGTGAACTAACTTTCGATTTCTATTGCTATATGCGTTAGGTTTACATTTTGATGAAAATTCTTTAGATGCAAATATTTTCTTTATAAAAGTTTTTTTTCGAGATTAATTACGAAACAATAGATGCAATGCAAATACGATATCAAGAAATCAAAATTCATAGAGATAAGCATATGGAAAATTATTATATCACATGAGAAATGTAAATATTTTGGATAGATATTTCAACAGTACATTTTAAATTCAGGAAATTCGCCTGAAAATTCGTCGGTATAAAACTTTCAATTGAGGAAGAACAAAATGACATCCAATTTTAACAGAATTTGATAAGAGGTTCTTAGTTATCAGTGAAATGAAATGGAGAAATGGGAAGATCATAAGCAAAATGAATGCTTTTCGCGAGTTTGATTAGGGTATCCCTGAAAATTTTGAGACGTTCTCTGGCATTGAATAGCACAAGAAATCCATGACAAACAAAAGAAAAGTTACTCTTGATTTGCCAAAGAATAATCTGATAAATAACTATCTCACGTGGAATTGTGCGACATCTCATTTTTTAAAATCATTACCAATGATGTAATTTAGAATGAACAAAAATTGGAAAGATAGAATTAAAAAATCGATTAGCCAACACACAATATCCAAAATTCCCTATAGTATAAAATTTCGTAAAAATTGTCACCTTTATATCAAACTATTGAACAAAAAATGTTCGCTATAAGAAAGGTAAGAGCAATTGTCTGAAGATTAACTTTGAAAAGGTCATTGTTGATAAAGAAACTCACTTGATGACTGGTAAAGGTACTTATTCCGACTAAAATAAACATATTTTGGTACGAAACGGGTGCTGTCCTAAAACATTCTTTAGTTGCTTAGGTCGAATAGATAATGCCGATTGAAAAGACAGGAGCAAACAAAGATACATCCAATTTGAAGGACAACTCCAGTCGCATTTTTATTAGCGATGTGCATTCTCCAAGCAGTACCGCTAATGGATTCTTCTCGCATGTGGTTCTCACTATACACTATAAATTTGAAGTACCAAGGCTAGAGACTATAACATACAATTGAATATCGCATATGCTATGCAAATAATACTATCGCTCAATGTGTACAATACCTTATCAAAATATCGTTTCTCCGGAAATAGAAATAGTAAATCAAAATTTACAGTATCAAAAGTCCGAAAGATAAAAGATCTTCATGTCTCCATGGATAAAATTCCAACCTAACTACTCGAGATAATATTGGTCTGAAAATTCGTGTAAATTAGAAATGTCAGATAATCCGAACTTTGAATAGCACGTTTCCATTCTTCAATCGAAAAATCGCTAGAAAATGACAATACTAAATTGAACATTAGAGTTTGTAATACTCTAGTTATAGTGAATAAATGCACGCTTTTTATTTTTGTCTTTTATTTTCCCCTTAATTCTCACTTTTTCTCCCTTTTCGCGTTAATTGGCTAATTAACTTGTTATTAATTATAGTCGAATTAACTCCCATTCATTCACCACTACTGCTCCCAACCATTTTCACAAAAATTTAGCACTATTGCATTCATTTTTTGCTCTTTCTTTTGTAAAATCTAGTTTCATCATTTTCGCATATCGGAATCCAAAACCTTGTAAGGCTTATGGAAATATGAATAGACAGGTCAAGAGTTTTAATCTTCCTACCACTTCAATTGAGTCTAGTGATTTAATCCTAATTTCAAATTGAAGTTACTACAGTCCTGCAACAGATTATAATTCTCGTCGAAGACCCTTTTCTTTCCTTCGGAATATCGATTATTCAAAATAATAGGCAGATGTTTCTATGGTCGAAACGTCTCTCATACGATCTGTAATTGAAAATTCCCGTTGTGCAAATTAGCTGCCGTTCTTTTTGCATTGTGGCCTTCAACTCTTCTTCTCCCTCCTTCCTTTCATCGTCCATTTCCCCTTCTCCATCATCCCCTTTCTTCTCTTTCCATTCTCGGCCTTTCCAGCAATCGATACTTCTTCTTTTGGTGTTGTTAGGGCAGACGCCTTGTCTTCAGCCTTTAGGTTTTATTCGAAATGCTAGCCGAACAGCCCCAGGCCATCTCAGCCTTTCTTCAGCCATTTTCCATTCTCATTCGTAGCCTCAACCCAAATCTCCCATTATTCCAATCGCATATCCTTTCTGCACGAGATTTTTCGATGTTTTCATGGAATGAAAACACCTAACGCTAAATGGGATAGGATAGGTGTCTTCGAAATTTGTTGAAATTAGTATAGTTTGGTCCAACATTTTCAATGTCAAACTTAGGTTGCTACATTTTCATATGATCTATCATAGTCTTTTCTATGCGCACGGACAATTCTAACTCTTCGACAATGTTATGAAAGCTTTGTACATTCCGTAGCTAATTTTGGGACATTTTTCTAAGATTCTAAACTATCATACTCCTTATGAAATCATTAAAAATTCACTCACTAAAATATGTACAGTTCGCGACGATTTCAATATCCACTCTTCGTCATTCATCGATTTCTTAACATCGTCGTCGCGTTTCCCACAGTGAGAATGTTTGATGGTTGATGGGATTAGATCTGAGTTTGATTGTTGATTGTTTGTGCAGTGCTGGTGAGGATATTCAAGGCCATCCCCTCTTTCTCTGCCCTCTCCTTAATTTATCCTCTCTTATCCATTATCTCTCTGCCTCAAGCACTTGAGTGGAATCTTCATCTTCAGCTGCTGGTGACTAATCGATATTTCGCAACTCTTCCCTCCTTTCCTCAATCAAGACTCTTTTCTTCTTCATGTAATTCGAACTCTTCTACACACTACGTCAGCCTACTCCACGCCACTTTTTATTCAGGTTCTTAAAGCGAATTGCAGAAGTCTCTCAACTATTTTTTCCTTGTGAAATTTACGATTTTCGCACTTTTTGTCAAACCATAGTTTAGACGAGGTTTTATGCACGTTTTATAGCGGCTTTTAGGTTGATTCATAGAAGAATTATTGACACCTTTTTGGTGACTCCATTAGGAAGGGAACCTTCTTTTGCGTTTAGAAAATTGAGGATTTTAATCGATTTGCTATCCATGAACAGTATTTTATTCTTATTTTAATTCTCGAAATTTTCATTCTCTTTCATATTTGCATACAATGCTCTAGAAATCAATTTTTAGTTCTGAAAATCGATTTTGATCACTTTATGTATGAGAAGTTATTTTCCATTGATTCATTCGAGTTTTGTCCGAGTGAATGCGACATTTGTGCCTGTGTTCCTCGATTCTCCCACAATTCATCCACACATTCTCATTCGCTCATTCGTTCGTTCTCATTGCCTTCGGCCCTGTTCCCTGTCTTCCTGCAGACCATCTGGATCTATCACTTCCCTCTCATTTTCCTTTCCATTTCTACTCCAGTTTGCGCCAGAAATAATAATTGCACTCTAGAAGATAGCCAATGGATAATCGATAATAACTTCTCTTTAAAAATTTATGATATGCTGTCTAAAGCGTATATTTTTTGAAGATATACTTCATTTATAGAAGACTGCTTAAAAATGTAATTTGTTTGATAAATCAATCATAAGACTTTGTTAGCCAATTATTCATAGATATTTTTTTTTAATTTCTAAATCGTCATAGAAATTGAAAAACCTTTTGAACTCGCAAAGATATTTGTTTAGATACGCGCTTTCTGAATATAATAACCTTCCACATTTCATGACTAATATTTTGTTTATATTTTCTTTCGCGCTCTTTTCTTTCTCCATTGTTATTCATTCCTCTTTTTTGCCACTTATCGATTTGCGTCTTTCCTCGTACACTTATTTACGTTCACGTTTTTATTTTGTGCTCTTGAAAATCCTTTATGCCTCAGAGATTTCGCAAGGGTCTCTATCATTTTGTAAATATGAAAATCTAATTTTATCTGCTTCAGTACGTCTGTGTTTCGATCGATTGGTTGATGTAGTGGTGGATTCGTGATTTTGCCACCTTTCGACCGCATTGACGGACTAGCAGAAGGACAGAAGATAGTAGGACTGCACAATGGCATCTACCTCGTGGGAGGACAGCGATCCTAGCACCGCACCGGGACCTTTGGGATGTAAGCAAACGCTTTTATAAATTCGGAAATATTGCATTCATTAGACTTTTGCACCTGACTTTTATTACTTTTGATCATATTCTCCTGTTCCCCTGTGATAGAATTAGAAATGTTGCGTTCAAAGCTCCAGATTTTGACATTCATTTCGATTTTCAATATTTCCAAATCATCTTCCTGCTACTCTTACTCAAATAAGCCATTTAATCCAGGGCTGAGCAAAATGTCGAACGAACTTAACCTCGGGATTAACTTTGCCTAAATAAGGACGAGAATAATTGATCCTTCTTTCACAAGAAGAATGAGTAATTCTGAAATGGTTGTAGGTCGCTACGACGATTCCCTGACGAAGCTGGAAGTGCAATTGGTCGTGCCCGGAGTCAGGGACAAGTCTTGGATGAAGGCTTCCAACACGCAGGTCTTTCTCAAATCTGATCCTAAGTAAGCGATTTTTAGAAGATGCGAAATATTGAAGATACAAATGGGGATAAGTTTATAAGCTCCGAACAGATATAAATGTTTGGAAACCACTAAACAATGTGACAAAATGAAATAGGACATGAATTAGAAAATGATATATAAATTCCTTTATTTATGCTATTTTATCATTTTATTTTTTAAAAGATTTCTGGGTCGTAGTTTTGCAATTTGAGAAGATAATATTCTTGTCTTCAGAAGCATGTCGTGCACGGTGGAAATCGTGAAGATGGACAAGAAGAAGAAGCCGCCTGAGAAGTCGATCGTCGACAGGAGATTCTACAAGGTAACACTATTTATTTATGCCATAACTTCTACTTTTTGAAGTTGCGACTGAAGAATAGGAAGTTGCTGAAATAGTTCACATTCTGTTTGTAAATAAAAAATATAAAAATCATTTGATTGAGGATTTTTTATTTGAAATTTTTTGTTTTCTTTTCCTAGATCATTTGTTTTTATAAATAAATATATGCTTCTTCCAGATCGAGAAATTCCCAACCCCAATCGACGGCGTGACTTTCAAGCTGAAGAAGGACTGCGTGGTGCTGACGATTCAGAAGGAGAATCCCGCTTCCTGGGAGAATTTCGTCACGCAGTTCGGATTCTGAGCCACTGAGTCACTGTTTCCTCAAAACGGTTATCCCCTTTTATTATCAGTTATTACTCATAAAATTCCCTAAATATCAATCATTTTTGTTTGTGATTTCTAAATTTCTCTTTGGATTCGAAGCCTCGAATCGAACTCTTCAGAATGGAGTAGTAATTATTTCTGGAATTTTTTAGAGTAGATGAAAACGTTGGAATTAGAATTGTTATCCATTCATCTTTTCTAAGAAAAGCCCACAATTTTCGGTGTATCCAAGGTTTTCAGTATACAATTTCCAATACCAATAATCTCGAGAGCTCACAAATCATCAGACACGATTCCCATTTACCCATTCATTCACTTATGCCCAGAAATTCCGCTAGAATTGTTAAAAGATTATCTGATCGAATTCTTTTCTTTTCAGAGTAATCTTCGGAACAGCTTTCTGATTATGCATAAATTCTAGGTATTTTAATTTCTTATTTTGAATATATTATTTTTCCTGCATCAAACAGTACTATCTATCTCTAGAAAAGTAATGCATTCTTCAAAAATAATTCCCCTAGAATGCCCATTCTACAATTTTTGTGTTAATTCAAGCTGCCAATTGTTTCTTCTGATACCCCATCGACCTATTTATGGATGTATTTACGAAATTTTCTCGAACCCCCTTGATCACTTTGCGCTTCTCCTATGACTCATTGGATTTCAACCTCTCACAAGCTTAATCCCAACAGTAAGTAAATCTTACTTATCTGAGCATTTCAACAACTTACTTGTGATAGTACTTTTTTTTTTCTAAATTCAGGTTTATATTTTTCATATGATACTCGAAATGTTCAGTAAAAGGCTTCTTGCAAATGCCGTACACTTGTGCAAAATATGTGACTGCATAAAGGAGTATAGGGGTAGGCTATGTTCGGTCTCAAAATGATGAACAGCATGAGTAGAGCATTTCGAGATACTGATCAGCCTGGTCTACTCAACCTACGCCCATAACCCTATTTCCCAGGTGTACGGCTTTTGCAAGAAATCTAGCAAATTATTTTTCACTAAATATGAATCTGAAAATACTTAGAGTGTTCATTTTCT
>LIAE01006519.1:380721-408862 GCA_002287525.1 Diploscapter pachys | reverse complement strand
GATAGGCAATATGTTAGGTAGAGAATTCTTCGACTTTAAAAGTATAATAGATTTTGGAAATTTCGAAATAAACAGTGGTACACAAAAGTTTGGGACAACGATGGTATTTGAAAGGGCATTTTTTGAGTTTCCAAACTATTTTGGATGAAAATGTGAGGGTAATTTTCCAGTAAATTTTATTTCAGTTCAACGAAATTTTATGAAAATTGCTTCAATAAATCTAGATATGAAGCATTTCACACATTTAGCATCATTCCAAACCTTTGTGCATTGGTGTCAATTACTTCATGACGTTTTTAATAACACCTCTGATCAAAATAGCATGAAGAATAACTATTCAAAATTCCTTTTGATTTTAGAAATTAATTTGCCACTATAAATTTTCTTTTCAGCACTGAGTGGTGGACGTTTGCGTGTATTTCATTCGTGATGATCATAGCAACCGTCTATTCGATGGTAGGATTGTCATCTCGAAACCGAGGCATCGTCGGATCGCATCTTATTTTATTGGTATTTCTAGATTTTTCTTCAGAATTATTTTCCATTTATTTTCAGGGATTTTGTTGTTTATTCGGCGTTCGAATATTCTACAACTTATTTTCGAATTTCGATCCGACAGATTTCAACTGGTTCATCGGGTTCTTCGTCCTCAGTTTTATCGGTACGACTTTTCATATATTTCACTATGATTGAGGACGCTCGAAAGATTCAAATTTGAAACATTAAAGATGAAGGTTTAAAAAATCTGGACAAAAATTTCCATGGAAAAAATTGAATTCAAGTTTTCAAAATTGACGAAGAAAAAAAACCTTCGAGTTTCCTTGACGAAGATCATCAGCTTTCTTTTCTATAAAAATTAAAAATCGGACTCTTTGCAAACCTTACAGCTGTTACTAGAATCAAGTAGCTTCTAGACTTTCATCGTCAATTATAGTGTCTTGGAATATGAGAACGATGTTCCCGTTTATACGTTATCATAATATAAAAGGCTGAAAATACTGAAAACGTCTGTTCGGAGTTTGAATTTTGAAAATTTCGAAATCGGAATCCCCGAACAGCACTGACTGAAAATCCAAGCTAAAAATCGTTTATCAAACATTTTTCAGAAATTTTCCTAATAGTTGGGTTAGTTTTCGAATTTCGTACGCTACGAACTCTGGTCTGACGACCGGCCGAAGTTCCTAACTTCTATCCAAACATGTAAGTCATAATTCTGTATTTTAGTCCTCATCCTTTGCAATCCTCCTAATTTCTCAGTTTCACCCCGAAATTTCCAACAAAACCTCTAATTCATGCGCATTTCTAATTGCACACAGGGGCGACTTTTAACGCCACTTGAAAATTGGAAAAATGCGCGTATCTTTCACAAGAGAAATGCACAGATCGGAACTCGCAGATCTTGATGAAATTTACCAAACAGGGGTTTTCGATAACGGCGATCACGATGGTGAAGCTAAAATCCGTCAAATAGGGACCTGAAACAAGGACGTTCGCAATCATTTTTCTCGTATTTTGTGTGAGAAATGAACAAATTCGCTAGTCAAAAATGTATGCAATTTTGCAAATTCATAAACATAAGTGACGAATCAAGGGGGGTTTTTTATCAATTTCCTACTTCTAAATTTCTATTTGACGAATTTTGACTTTACCGTCGTGATCGCCGTCAGCGAAAATCTTTGTTTGGCAAGCTTCAGCAAGATGTATGAGTTCCGATCTGTACACTTCCCTTGTCAGAATGCAAGTGACAAAATCAAAGGTTTTCAAAAAATCATTATTTGTGAAATTTATCACCATTCGAAAAAAAACCATGATTGTTGATATTCAGGAGAAATACAATGCTTGCATCGTGATATGAAGCTGCCCGATTCAACTGTCTGTCATCTTTCTCTTTCTCTCTCAATGCCTCTGCTATTTCTGTGCCTCTGGGTCTGTTGTGCATCCAGTTTGATTGTTGCTCATTTTGTAAACTACCTAAATTAGACTCCCTCACTATTTCGCTCCCAGCATCATTCGATTTTTCTGTTGCATTAGTCACTCTACTGTTATTCCCTGACCAAATTGCAACTATTTAGTCCTTGTTTATCCGAAGCTATTCATATCAAAAAGCCAAATGACCCAATCCGAAACGTCTTCTCACCGATCGCATCTGACTTCCATTTCCTCCCGAGCTTCCCGCTCCATCGCCTCCCCGACACGAACCAAACTCCCGCTGTCCCTTCTCCTGCTCATCCAACTCTTCATCTCTTCTCTCCTATGCGCCAGAGTCGGCACTGTCGTGGTACGGCACTGGTCGGAAATTCGGACCAGCTTTATCAGGTAAATATTATTTGAGAATTAAAATTTCCGAAAAAAATTGCGAGACAAGGATGGAAGGAAAAAGACAAAATGGTCAATAGACGAAGAAAGTTTTCAGAAACACGATGACCGTTTTCTCTCTCACGATGGTATCATGGTTCATTTGGTCGTTGCTAGCGTTCTTGGCGCTGGCCACAAACAACAGGCGCCTGTTGATTGGACATTTTTCCTTCGTGGTAAGGTTTTCCAATTCATTTCAAACTTCAGCCGAACTCATAAAAATCGAAATTTCTTAAATTTTATATGCATTTACCTTATATTTGAATATTACATTCAACTCGAATTCAATTTTAGAATTTTAGGTGTTCCTGACAGTAGGCTATCTACTCGCACTCTTCATCATCCTTTTCTCACAAGTTACCGGTCTATCCCTTCTGATTGCCTTCACTCTAATATCTATTCTCCTAGCCACCTTGATATTTGAATTCAGAATCATTCGATTGTTACGATACACCGATCATCCACAATTCGTATGATTTATAATTTTCAAACATTTTACTACTGTGTACCTGAATTTTATCACTGAAAAGTGGAATTTTGGAATAGTTTGTTGTCAAGATGGTAAGGTGATCTGCAGAAATATTCCTCTTAGCCAATTTTCTCGATGTTTCTCCATTTCTTTTAGAAATTCGTTTACAAACGTACAAAACTGGTGCAAAATGTTGATTGATTAGATTTACTTCTTGGATGTTCTGACATTTTGATACAATTATGGATAATCTAATGTGAAACTCGTTGTGATATTTTCCAAATCACTTCTGACTCTTTACGCGGTATGGTCTGTCTTATTTGCATATTTTAATGTAGCATTTTTCAAATAAATTTGAATGCATTAAACGTACACTAGAAAGTCGTCAACTCCTTTTGCGAAAATTGAATCTATGAGTACCGGAATAAGCATCATGTAAGCATGTTGTTTGCAAGAAGCAATTTGTATGTAATGACAACTCTAAATTTGAACAAATGATGGGTTTGGTTCTTGCAAATAACGAAGAAAATATTACTATTAAAACAGTCTCTGTAATATTCGACGATCTCAAGGAAGAGGTCGGACCAGAGGTTTAAAATTCGTTTTGAAGGAGTATTTGCGTGTTTTCTACCTATATTCGACCTGAAAATCATAATTCTGGGCCTTTTTCCGACATTTTCAACTTCGGATTCGGGTACCGGGGTCCGGGGGTCAAATTTCAAAACTCATCCCGACACCCCGAGATCTATATCAGATTGTTCGGCTCGATGAGCTGAGTCGAATGGTGCGAACATTTTTCGGAAGTATTTTCACAAAAGTTGCTCAGTTTTCCATGTTCTATCGAATGGTATGATTTGGAGGGTTAACTCAAAATTTCGAAAAATCGAAATTTTCCGGTTCGACTTTGAACCGTTATATCTCGGGTGATCCCCCCTAGTTCGGACCAAACTTGGTATCACTTTCTAGCTACGATATCAGAATATTTTAGTAATAATTCGAAGACCCGGTTCGTATCTATAAGAACAAAAAAAATCATTTTTCCCGACGATCCATGCTTTTTGGCACTTGTGCACTGTTTTAGCCGTAGCTTGTTTTAGAAAGGTCAGATCCGAAAAATATTTGCACGATTCGACTCAGTTCACCGAGCCGAACAATCTGATATAGATTTCGGGGTGTCGGGATGAGTTTTGAAATTTGACTCCGGTACCCGAACCTGGACTTGAAAACCCCAAAATCGTGTTCTCCAGGTCGAATATAGGTAGAAAACACTCACATACCCCTTAAAAACGAATTTTAAATCTCTGGTCCGAGCAGTTTCGAGAATTACAGAGACTAAAATTTTTCATCAAAATATCGTTTATTTGTCGACAAAATAATAAGTATTCGAACGTTTGAGATTAGGTAGTATCTAAATCAAATCATTAAAATTATTGAATCGTTTAGCCAATCATCAAGGCAAATTACCTTTTCATCCCGTCTAACAATTACGGAAGAATACTGATTAGGGTAATATTATATCAATAGCTCATTTACAAAATCCTAGAGTAGAACTAAAATTATGCAATTAGTCGTGTATTAACGAGAGTTATTCTGCAATTCAAAATTTAAGAATAATAATAAGTATTAGATAAAATCAAGAAACTAATTAAGAAAAATAAGATACAGAGATTGAGGGGCTATTCGGAAATCTCATGTCTTCAAGTCATGCAAAATAGGGCGAGGAATGATAAGAAGTTTTGAGGTTTCCAAATAGTCGAATTAAAAAATTTGAAAAGCAACAAAACAAGATAAATTGAATAAGAAAGAATTTCTGATTTGGTTGAACTAAGGAAAAAAAGAACATCAGAAACCATTCTTACTTTTAAACGGTTATTTTTTAATTCTCAATCAGCCTGGTTAGAGTTCTTCCTCGAATTCCTCTTTGTCCGGAGATTTGAACGCTTTTGCAGGCGAAATCTTCACCAATCCATCTCTGAACAGACATTTTTAGTAGATAGAATTTCTTGACAGTTCATATAGAATTTTCTTGTTAAATTTTCCAGAATAATAACGTTCAATAACTGTCGTAATAATTTTGAGTTCATAATTTACTGAAAATTGTCATCTCTGATTAGAAAATTGTTCATATTCTGCAAGTCAACCTTCATGCACCAAGTTATGAAAAACGAAAAAAATTAAATTCTGTATGCATTTTAAAAGACTTCAAAGGAAAAAATAAAATTTACTAATAAAAACCATAAATGCTGACTTGCAAAAAAATAAACAACATAAAAGTTGAGATCAAGATCATGTACTATTTTATAAAATGTCAGGAAACGTAAGATTCGGCAAATATTTTCAAGCACAAAATTGAAACAAAAATCTAAATCTTTCCTTTCCTAACCATTCTAATTGAAAGATAAAGTCTAAAAAAAAGTAATTACATTTTTGAATTCACACGATAAACCATTACGATTCCTTTTGTCAAATCACTTGATATTTGACTTACTCTCCCCTCTTGTCGACCCTCTGAGCAGCTTCAGCGAGGATGCTGAGTGGATCCATCTGCTCGGTGTCTGCAACGGTCAGCTGTGTGTCTGCTTCCTTTCTGGTCCTCTTTGCCTGTCCGCCCTTGTCTTTGTCGCTCGCAGCCCGCTTCGTGGTGCTCCTCTTCGGCGGTGGATTTTGCTGTGCAGGCCTGGCCCTGAGCGAGGCTCTCCGCTCATTCGCCATTTCCTCCTCCTCAGCGCTCATCGAGGACCCAGGTCGGGAAGAGCTCGAACGGTCCGCCCTGTCCGTTTCCTTGCTAGCAGACTTGCTGAAAATTGAATATGAAATTTCGAAAAAAAAGATGCAAAATCAGCATGAATTGTCTAGAATCGCGATTGTTATTGAATTTGCATTTAGGTTCAGAAGTATATGTAGAAATGTTTCTCTAAAAAATTAGAAACAAATTACAAGAATGCAATGTAACACGCTGAATTTTAACATCGCCTTGAAATTGTTGCATATCTCATCAAGAGCTCATATTTCGACCTATCATAATGAAAATTCCAACCTGTCCCTTTTCGTAGCTTTCTCAGTCTGTTCATTAGCAGGTGGTTGTGGAGTTCTGACGACTTTAGCAGGGGACTCGCTTGCAGAGGGAGGCACTCTCTCGAGGGGAATGATACGAGGCGTGGTTGCGAGCAGACGGTGAGGGGGTTGAGGTCGTTCTCGGGACAGGTTGATTTCCGGTAGCTCGATTGAGGCAGTGGCTGACGATGTCGCATGGGATGAGGCTGAAAAATGGATAATTAGAAGAATTTTGGAAGAAAAGTCATCAATTTCATACGATCTTCTCTTGACTAATGTATGGAGACAAGTCAATTCTTGAAAAACAAATGAACAGTTCACATGAAAATCTCACTTCCTTTTATTGATACGAAAAAACTGCATGAATTTCCTGCTTATTTTTTTAATGCTAACCTCGAAAATTTCATGTCAATATTTTGTGAATCACTGTATTCAAACTTTTACCACTTCACGATTTTCATAATTCTCATGAAGTTGGTATAAAACTTTAAAAGTGTATGTAGAATGATACCTTGTTTGGAAACGGCTGAACCGGATCTGGCATTGGAAGAGCCTGCAGCATGTTTGTTGGGGTCGTTGGCGATGGCCTGGTTGACCAGCTGAGCGAGTTCGTTCTGAAATGTATCGTTCATATGAATCTGTCATCGACTAGATCACCGGAGTGAGGTTCTTCGGGTTGACCTGCTGCTTGATGACGTAGCTCATCACATCGCCCAGAGGCACGTCTGACATGCCATCCGCTAGGCGACGGAATTCCTCGAGGTCGAATGGAGCACTGAAATCAAGAATTAGATATAGCAACAGTAATATTACGGCAATCTCTATAAAATTACACTATTCTTCTATAGAAGAATTTGAAAACTTAGCATTTGAAGCTAATGTGGAAATAAAGGAAAGATAAATTTTGTGTTTCTCGAATTTTCTTCCATTTTACATGGGAAATCAATTCCTTCAGGTCATCGTAACAAGGGTTGTATGAAGCTGATAATCTTCGAAGTCAAAATTTCACACGGTACCTAGTCGTGACTTCATAAATTGTGAGAAGAAAAGACCTTGTATGAGTTCTTTCAATAATTGTTCTTCAAATTTAAAAAAAATAAAAATATAACTTACGTGAAATCAGGAGGTGGATTGAGCGGTGCGTTAAGAGAACCTATTCCGAGTGGTTTGACGGGAGGAAATGAGGGCGGCACTTCAGAGGGAGGAATGCCTGACAGTTTGCCTGCAGCAGCAGACTGGGGAGTTCCTGCAAATACAAGATTGAGAGTTAAAGAAGATTGGAATTATCTGAATTCAGGTTTCCAAAAATATTCGAAATGGGCAATATTGATTCAGTACAATTCTGATATAAGAATTCGTTTTTGATCAAGTCTTAGAATCATAAGAAAAGTTATTTTGAAAGATGGAAGAAATTAAACTCATACTCCTTCCTTGAGGCGATTGATCAGTGGAGGAGCCAGCACTTGAAGATGCAGCAGCAGCAGTGGACTGAGGCTGAGAAGACAGAACGGGTACTGTCAAATTGCCCAATGGTTTGCTCGTCATGTAACGGATGCTGAACATCTTTATTTTATTGAAAAGTACATCTTTTTTAATACAATTCGATGATAGGGGTATGTATTTCAATTATTGCAACAAATTCAGGTTTCCGAGAGGAAACACGAAAATATGAAGCTGTTTCATTGTTCGAGGAAACTCCTATCGATGATTTTCAAGCTGAACTCCTACATATTATCTGTACTATCGAGTCCGAAATCTGGGAGGTCGAAAATGTGGAGAGGAAAAAAGTGGTTATAGACCAGTCTTTTTCAATTCTATTTCTTCTTTTCTAATACACTGAAAGATATAATCGTGCACAGCTTTGGGAACCTCCCCGACTTATGGATCAAATAATATTGCTGTATACAGTTCAGAAACTTTCACATAAAACTTTTGAAATAAAAAAATATCTCACGTTCTCCCAGGCGGCTGAAGGGTGTGTACCATGGGCATTCCCCTTCCTTTTCCAGCTGTTGTAGTTCCTGACCCTGAAACTGCACTCCCCGAATTGATTCCTCTGGCTTTTTGTCCTCTGCCCGCAGTGCTCGGCCTCCTGCCGTATTGCCGCACCATTCCAATGTCGTCAGGCGGGGGCGTCTTCCGATCCTCCTCCAGAAATTCCATGTCATCCTGAAATTCACGACTGAATACTCGTATTCTTTCGCTTTGGTATTTTCTTAATTCGCTAACTCTTAGACATCAAAGATTGATGCAAGCATTTTTTGATAAAATGAGATTCCAAACGATTATAAAGAGGGAAGAAAAGTACCTGTGATCCAGCTTGAGCTTGAGGCGCAGTTTGTTGTTGTTGCTGCTGCTGAAATATCTTCTTTTATTTTCGAATAAAAAGCAAAGATACCTTGAATTTCTGTGCAGTGAGTGCAGCGGCGGACTGAGCGATGAGATCGTGGCGAGCCTTCTGCTGGGTGTCGCTCTGGGGAAGGGCCACATGGGTCGGCTGAACAAAAATGTTCACATTTTCAGGAAGATTGACACATTTCGAAAATTTTGCCCTAGCTTTATATTTTTCATAATTTTGCGAATAGTGAGAAAATTCGTTTTATCAGAAAGAAAGAAAAGCCTACCCTCTGCAACACACGTTGTCCTCCGACAGGAGTTGTCTGAATGTTGGAAGTGGCCGAGGTCGGAGACGGCTTGTGCACATTCCGATAGACTGCAGGAGGGCGGATCGGCATCGTCGCGTTCAGAATCGAGGATTTCTGCAAATTGGTGAAACGCGTTCTATCGAGAACCCCCTTCACATTTTACTTCTTGATGAAGAAGATTTGTGTCTAGTCAATTTCAGAGCTAAGATAAAATTATAAAAAAAAGATGAAAAGCAGGAAATTGTTTCCATTTCAATTTTAATTTTTCTACTAAAGGTCTACTCCACACATGTTTATCAGATTTTTCTTCGATAAATAATGCAATTCGTACCTGAACAGTGCTGCTGAAAGAGCTACCCGGCTGGACTGTGTTGATCGGTTTGTCGCCGAAGTTGTCCCTATTGAATGGACGGGCTCTGAAAGACGTTTCCACATTAAAAGTGTCATTTCTTCATATTCTAAAAAGGCACCAGTTTAAGCCTTTTTTGAGCCCTGAATTTTGGAAATCTTGAATTTGAAATGACTTTTCTTCCAAAACCCTGAATAAAAATCTCTAAATTCTGCACGTTCCAGCATCAATGTTCTCTATTGTAAAAGGAGATAGGGTACAAATTTGCATCAAATTTGTAAAGATTACCTGGCACACCGCATCGATGCTTCATCGTTAGCCATTCGCTTGGCCCTGCTGTTCTGCCTGGGTAGAATGGGAATGTTGTGGATGTTGATGGCTGGAGACATGGCTGTGGGGGGCATCTGCTGCTGGTGCTGCTGCTGTTGCTGTTGCTGCTGCTGCTGATTGTGAGGGAATGTGGAGGACAGAGTCTGGCGAGGTTGCGCGACTGCTTGTTGCAACTGCATCCGGGAACGCGCCTGGGCTGCTGCTGTCATTTGGGCGGTTGGGTTCTGAAAATCACTGTTTCGAGTCTTTCGATACAAAGAAAGATCAACCTTGTTACTTTCTAATTTCAAAACGAAGATGGAGATGAATTTTCAAAAATCATCTTAGAAAAGGCACTACAAAGTGTGCCACAATTTTAACGGCGCCTATCCATTTTGTATGGGCTGAATTTGAATCAAACTAGTGGCAGGAGTTAACGGGGGATTTCTTCCAACGAATTTTGAATGTATTGAATTGATGCCGTTATAATAATGACCCACCCTATAATTGTACTCCTAAAGCTTGAAACTCGTATATTTGTAGCATAAAATTTCATCTATGTTAGAGAATAAATCGAATAAAAGATAAAAACTGACTTCATGAACCTTCTGCAGGAGTCTGGCAGCCTGATCAGCAGCATGCGGATTGCGTTCCTCCTCGTCGATGACCACTTTGTTAATGAAGACGGGCGAATTGGGCGCGTTCTTCGCCTCCATCAGATTCACTCTACGGACGTTGTTCAGCACGCCTGGAAATATAAGCATTTTTCCTGATATAAGCGATAAATACCTATTCTAAATGGTGAGACTTCAAAAATTGTCTATAAAAATTCTAATTTAAAAAAGATAGTTGGCCTTATCGCAATGATTGCAAGTTATTGAAGGAGTGGGATGGATATAGGATGCCATTATCTAAAAGTGCAATTCAGGAATGTGCCAATTGAGCCTACAGCTGACTGTTTCGGTCATAACATCATAGTCAAAGCCCATACAGGCTCATAATATTTTCTTTTATATTTTTGACGTTTTAGACACACAAAGAATCTATCAAGGTCATCAAGACCCACACATGCCCTTTAAATTAGGTCGATCTAATGGGTCTGATTGGACCTATTTGACACAAGCTTGTGTGACCTTTCAACATAAAGTCAGGGAAACACTCAACACTTCAAGACTTACTCAAATGCGTAGTGCAGAGAGCAGCTTCATGACCAAGATTAATGCACGGCATCTGGCAGCGGTCACACGGCACGTAGACTTTCTGCAGCTTGTCCAGCAGAATGTCTGAAAATGGGAGAATAGTCATTTGGAAGAAAAAATTGAAAAATGAAACTCACGATTGAAGCAATATGAAGACGAAGGCACAGTGGAACTCCTGCAGCGATCTGGATCATCTTCTGAAACACATATAATTTGTATAAACAGTATTTTCTGGTTGCTACTATTTTTCTCTGAAGAGAAAGGAAGAGGGAAGAAATTTCTGGAAAATAGGGTGCAAGATTTTCAACACTAAAGAAATATATAATAAGTTAATAATTTTAGAATAATCTACCTGCCATGATTCCGTCATCGGCAATTCGGCCAACCACTTCCTGCAGCAGCACGAACACCGTTTCCCCGTCCGTCTTACACTCAGTTCCTTGAATGCAACGATTCGTGCAAGCTGGCTTCTCAAATAGTCATGATAAAGATCAGAAATGAATGAATTCGTCTACGAAATTTCAGCGTTTCAGTATTTTGCTATTTTACTCTCCATGAACATGATATTGATATGGTCAATAAAAATTGGCACTGGACACAGAAGCGTGTTCATTAACAATGGAAAAATAGCGCGATTTACCGTTCCTTTCTTTGAGTTGTATTCGTTCTCCGCTCGAAAAAGAAAGAATAAGCACGTTGTTTTTCCCCTTCTTTCTTTTCATCTCTCTTCCCCTCTATCTTTTCTCAGCTCTAAGTTTATCATTTTAATTGAAGAAACAGGATTTAGTGAATGGGAAGATCTCGCCTCATTCCCTTTTTCATTCGTCATAAGAATGAATGAAGGAGAACATTCATTTCTGATTGGAGCATACCATTTTCAGCACCAATTCTATTGACGAGCTCTATATGATATGTCAAAACTACTTGCTTCAAAATACATCCAACTACAGAAATTGAAATGACAACAATTTTAGATTTAAAAAACGAAGAAAATGTCTTCCGTAAAAATTATCAGAGCCCGCACTAAACTCCATAACCTGATCTCAGGTTAACTAGTCTAGTTAACTCGATCTTCTCTGCACTTTGGAAGAGGAACAGAATTAACCTGACCTGAGAGGGGGTTTGATACGGGCCTAGGAAAACAAAACTTCCTACCTTGACTTGTGGCTTGATGAACAGTTCCTCCATTTCCTTGTGCGACTTAGAGTACGTTTCATTTGCTTCAAACGCTCTGCCTTGTAACTTGTCTAGATTGATGTCTGGAAATAAATCTATCAATCTAAACGATTAGTATTTTTGTTGAGTTTGTTTGTCTTTGTGAGTGTTTTGAAATGGATTGATATTAGTCTGTTTTGAAGTCTTTGCGAAGCAAAGGTCGAGCCAAGAGAAAGTGCGACCGAGGCTCGTCTTCATGTAATTTCAAAAATTTCTAGTATATAAAAGCAAATAAAAGAAAGAAAACGTACACTTGCGTTTGGTCTTGTTGGAGTAGTCGAACATCTGATAGAATCTGCGCGCGTCCTCCTTTGCAATCGAGCGAACCTCCTCCAGAGTCGCGATCTCCCTCTTCGTCATTTCCAACTGCATCTTCAGCAATTCTTTGTCGGTGAATGTGTTCGCGTTTCTGAAATGAAACATTCAAAATCATCAATGCTTTCTCTCAGTTGCGTAAGCCTTCCTCCCAATCGCTGTTTCCGTTTTCTCCGATTTGGGATACATATCTACACTTTGGGAGTAATGTTTACATTTCATTCTTTAGGAGAAAAGTTTACGCAGCCCTCTTCTCCATTTTAAAAAGAGAATAAAAGATCTAGTGAGTTTTAAAGAAAGTTCTCAATATCAGCAGAGATCCCTTGAACATTCTTAAAAATAGAAAAAAAGGAAATTAACCTGAGCTGATAGAGCATCTGATCCTCGAAGGCGATGTAATTGGGAATAGAGCCATAACAGGTCGACACAGAATACAGGGAGGGGTCTTCTTCACTAAAATCGAATTTTCAGAAAAAAATGTTTAGGTAAAAATCTACTTTTCAAAAAGATACAATTAGAACTGCAAGTAACGATATTCGTTAGAGATGTTCGGAATTCCTATTCCGAGTTCGGATGAATTTCAATTGCGTTTGCTTTTTTCTTTGCTAATGAGCATGATAGAGTGAATAAGTAACATTAGATCAAAGTTTCGTATTTTAAAATTCCCAAAGAATACACTCGATCAGAAGAATAAATTGGAAACTTGTACAAAAAGGTGATTTCATACCAGACATAGTCATTGGTGCGAATAACCATGGGAATACGACGTCTCTTCGTCACGAAATCCGACTCCAAGCGAACCTTCTCCTTGTTCGACAGCTCCTTCAGGGTCGAACATAACTTGTCGTGCTGAAATCAGAAATTAAGAAATGCATATCTGCTCAAAGTGGAATATTTTACAGCAAGATAATTTATCCACGGCTAAAATGAAAATTGCCAATTCGTTTCGAAAAATTTGCCTATATCTAATTTTTGAAAACGAAAAATATCCACGCGCGCTTGGCCTTTATTGTACTGGTTTAAATTCTTAGCAATTTTCTAGTAAAAGACTAAGATAAAACTCTTCTCACGGAAAAATAAACATAATATTTTGCAAGAAAAACTTTGAATTTTCAAGAAGTAGAAAGAAGAAAAAACAGCGAACCATTTCACAAATGCCGTCATTCCTGGCGAGAGCCTCCTTGCTCCTGACCTGCTTGCATCGAATGAGCGTCCTCGCAGCGATGTAGGAGCACTGCGCGTAGAAGTTCTTGTCGTACTCATTCGAGACCAGACCGAATCGACTGCCTGGCAGAGGCACGTACCTGAATAAAACATACGGAATTCATTTTTTGGGTTCAAGACATTTTCTAATGAAGCAGCAAGTTTTGTTTGAACGAACAGGAAAAATCAACATTTAGAAACTGTGTAGATTCATAAGCTGCTTTTGAGGAAGTTTCAAAAATTTGTGAAGGAAATGAATTAATTTTTTTAAAAATAATAATAATAAAATGGCGAAATTCGCAAATAAATTCGAAAATACCCACCGGTCAGGGGGATTGTCTGCAATCTTCTTGTCCAGGGCTGAGCTAGGCGACGTCGGTCTCCTCACCAACATCGATTTTAATGACTGAAAAACGAAAAATATTTTTTTTTAAATCGATAAAAAGGAAGAATAGCGAAGTGGTTTGAAAAATCGAATCAAACACTGCGCGCAAATACGAATGGGCGAATGGCAGAAAGAGATAAGAATGAAAGAAGAGGGCAGAGAGAGAAAGAGCATTGCAAAGACACTGCATGACCTTCGACGATGAAATGAAGAAAATGAGAAGGAAGCTTTGAGAAAGAAAGGTTGTGGAAAAAGGAAAAATAATCGAAAAACGTTACAGAAGGTAGAAAAGGCCTTTTGTATTCCACACCTACTTTTTGAGAAGATAGTAGGGGAGGGAGGTAGATGAAAAAAGTAGGCGTAGGTGTAGAAGGAAGAGACCAGTAGAGAGCGCAAACAGGTACACGTGAACTCCACTCCGCTATTATGTTTTGCTCAGGAAGACGCATTCTAGGGTAACTAACAAGAAAACCTTTTTGAGGTCCCGTGGAATTTCGGAACGAGAGTAGACTCGCTTGAAAGAGCATCAACTTCTGAGTCGATTCGTGTAACTTTTTCAACAAAAATGAATATCCGCAGAAGATGGCTAATTTACAAAATCGAGTTCTCTGTAAAAATGCACGTTTGCTAATTTCTACAATATCCTTATAGTACAGAGCTTGTTAGAAAATAGACTTTTGAAATGTTTCACTCTTTCACTCCACCATTCTGCCTCATCTTTCACTTCCTCACTCTTTCATTCTCTCTCCCACTATTTTCCATAATTCTTCATGCCTCTGCATCTCTTTCACCCATTCTTTATCATGTAAGTGGCAATGCGGGCAGCGGTATTTCGCCAGTTTCGATGATTTCCCTCGATCTGCCAACACCGTCAGCCTATTGGCTTAAATCAAGGTTCGTCCTTGGAACTGCCCGTCATTCGATGTGGCGATGACCATTTTTTGGATAAAAACGCACTCGGGGAATCCGAGAGCGGAATAAATCGTAATTACTGAAATCTGGGATTGCACATAATGAGTCCCATTTATTTTCACATTATCACTCATCATCCTTCATCGTGGCCAGGACTGAACAAAACTTTGTCTTTGAGGGTTTTTGGGGACTTTTGTCTTTGACTTCGAAATTTTTGAAAATGATTCTGTCTTTGTCCTTGATTTAGTTTTTAAAGCTTTAATCCTTGCCCAGTCCTGATCGTGGCATCATGGCATCAATTCGTCAAAAAATCATTTACCGTATCTAATAGCATAGCTAAAATGCCAAAATATCAACCAAAATCAATAATTTAATTCCTGAAAAATTACACCAATTCATCGAAATTCGTTCTATGGATGTACCTAGTTAGGAAGTTATTAGAAATGCTTTCAGCTGCCGCTAAAGGACGATATAATCAAGGAAAAGACATGACTAAAGTCCATATATTTTGTCTGAAAATCTGATATCAGGAATCTAGTCTTTGATTTTGCTTTTTATTCTCTGCCCCTACAATCCTACTCCATTCTCCATATTCAACCTTCAATTCTATTTCCTGATACCTCTTAATATTGTTGATTGGAGAAAACGTCGATATTCAAGAATTGCGCTCTATTCGTCTCGTTTCTTTTCTACACGACTCACTATTTCGCTCCAATACGGACTCATAGCAGTTTCATTGGAATGCTCGTGTTCATTTTTCACACACTGAACATATTATCATCTAACTATAAAAGCCTCGACTTGTATATCTCGAAGAACGTTAACACTACAACTCAACGCCGTTTTCGTGATAATAATCCAAGTTTGATATTTGATAGAGGAATTTGATCTGGTTCTCGAAAATATTTCAGCTTCTAACAGTATCTATTGGCTACATGCTCTCAATAACGATGGGTGCTTTGATTTATTTGCAATTAGCCATTTCTCGCAAGATGTGTTATCTAGTAAGCATTGAGTCGGTCAGAAAGTTATTGCAGAGCTTGAAAAGATTTCCAAACTCCTTCGCAATTTTTTAAAATTTCAATAAGATGATGTGATAAATATCATTGACTAATATGATATATGATGACCAACTTGATCGCGTTCCATCATTCATTTGGCTATAAAATTTTCAGGACTTTTTGACAACGCTTAGTTAGCTTGAAATTTCTGATCATGCAAATAGAAGAAAAGCTAGATTTAAAAATCGCCATTTATGCTCGAATTTTAGAAAGCACAACAGCAACAGAGATCATGATCTCTCTGAATGGCACGATTGCCACGACATTTCTTATTCTTTTAGCCCGACCTTATCGAAATGTGATATTTACAAAACGCGCGCCTGGAACGGGTTATTGGTCCATTCATTTCGAAGCCGAGAAGTGGTTTAACTATTACTAAAGTTACACCATTAAATAGTCCCAATAAACATTGACGGAAATAATAGCTATTAACAAAATTCATGATCGTGATCGTTGTCGAGTGATGATTTTGGTTTCGAATTTTGCATGCATGCGCTTCTCGGAATTTCTATTACCTTTGAAAAGGTGAGATTCCAAACACCTGCTGAATTAATTTTAAAGTCTGAAGCAACTCGAGATTATTAAATGTTAAATTCTCAGAAAAATATAGTGCATTTAGGGATACGACTCTTTGATCTTTTATTCTAACAATCTCGAGAAGCTTTAACATTCTAAATTCGAATAATTTGAGCAACGCTCTGCACTTTTCCCTTCAAACATCTGCTTAGTTTTATTGTCTAAAATTCGAAATTAATAAAGTGCAGACATTTGTACTACTGTAATTGAACTTCTTTAAGATATACGTTTTTATGGTCGCACGAGTTTAAGCTATCAAAAAAAACAAGAAAATCTTTAGGAATTTCAATTTTAAAAAAATAATAAAATTCTTCATATTATAACTTGTTAGGATATTTATAATCTTTATATATATATTTTTTTTTTTTCATAATTCCATATATTCTCTTTGGCATGATAATTTTTAAAATATTTTAATGATTAGGTAAAAGTGGCATTGAAATCATAATTTTATGGGATTACGTTGACTTTTATGATTTTTTTTGTTTAAATTTAGATTTCGAATTGTTGAATCTAAAATGTGCGCTAATTCTAAGTTTGATATTCGACCATACCGTTACTCCATTACATAGCATTCATAAATTTGAGTTGATTCAATTATAAATAGACTTTTCAATTAATTGTGGATTGTCAAAAAGACATGTTTGTATAAAGCATTGAACATAGGTATTCACATTTGGGACGCAATAAAATGCATATATATGCAATCAGTTATTTCAAAAATAGCTTTAAAATTAAAAATAAACTACATTTATAATATAATAAAATTAAATCAACTTTTTAATATTGAACGGAAGGATTTTGCTTACGTTGCTAGTTGATTCTTAGTAATTCACGCAATAGTTCTAACTTTAAGTCTGTTCCTTTTGGCCTTTCCTAAGAAACCATCTGTTAGCATTATTGTCTGAAAAATTTAAACGTAACGCCGACACAGCGCAAACTTTATCTAAAGCTGTTATCTTGAATTTCTCTTCTCATAATTGTTAATAATTCATGACTTTCAAGAAATATTTTAAATGTTAGTGCAAAGGATAGAGTTTAAGCGGAGTACATTCTCAAGTATGATATTCATTTTACGAATAAGTTTATCGATATGTGTTTAATTCGTCATAATTTTAAACTTAAATATCTATTATGCGTATTTTAGATTGTTTCTAAAGTAGCTTGAGATTAAGATGTGCGACAATTCCAACTTCTCAATCGAAACATGGCCTTGGTTATTTCCGATGCAAAGGACGTGTGGATTCATATCATTGATATTATCTGCAATATCTATCACATTGATCTTGACGAAATCGCCAAATACTATGAAGGACTATAAATATTTTATATTGTCCGTCCAAATTTCTACGACGCTAGCCGACGTTTCGGTGAATTTATTAGGCAATGTCGTCGCATTATTTCCAAGTAATCAATTTTATTAAAGAATGTTCAAAATGAGATTTAAGGACAGAGTCTGTAAAAAAATCATCTAATCGTCTAGCTAATGAGAGGGGGTGACCAGTAGCGCCAGTAAGTGTGCATAACCACGGACAAAACCCTAAATCGCTATTTTCAAGTAGAGTGGTCAGATACCACCACAAACACTTGTCAACTGGTCATCCCTTGTCTAAGCATCTCAAAGACGCTGTCTTAGGGCGTGTTCAGACTTTGTTCGTTCTAGGACGAGCATGGCGAAATAACGTTGTTTGTGGAGAGTGCAGAGTGCGGGTGCTTCTCTGACTCTCTTACGAAACAATCCTATTTCGCCATGTTTATCCTAAAATTAACTAAGTCTGAACGGGCCCTTAATATATGAATTAATTTAATTAAGAATTAAAATTCAATTTAGTACTCGGAGTTCAAACTAATGGCTTACAAGGATCATTCATACCAGCGAATTTTATCGCGGTAAGTGTACAAAAATCGTTTTTCTTTTCTAACTATTTTCGAAAAATTCGAATATAGTTTTTTATTATATTACCCGTGAAACTTCTAATTAAAGCTAAAGCTTTCTCCTTTTTAAGTATCCGCCTCTATCGCATACTCAGAGAAATGTTCCCTGATTGGGAGAACGCGGGGAAGGTTTCTCCCAACTTTCCTCCGAAGTTTCTTGATGGAAAAAAAAACAGGAAAAGTTCGGGGAACCATAATTCCCGCGTATTTCTCACAGTTCCTCTGGGGAAACTTTGGAGGAAGCCTTCCCCTGAAAATGTCTGGCAGATAGGATTGTGTGTGGTAAAACAAGTGTGCGCGAAAAGTATTAGGAGTGTGCGGAATTCCGAGTACGAATTCCGCACACCCCTGAAAAGTATTTCAGGGATCGATGGCCGCATTAGATGTCTGGAATTTAGTGATAGTTATCCTCACATTTTACTATCGGCATAAAAGGCTATGCAAATCGGATTGTGTAATTTAAACTTCTTCTTTTCTGATTATGAAATTTAAAAATTGCAGATATTCGTATTACCCGAAGCTTTTGTAAAGTCATTTTTAATATGCCTAGCATGTGGACTTATAGGATGTTTCATAGTATGTCCATTTGTCTTAAATTTAACTGGAAACGATCTCATGGTGTATCTAAATCAGGCAAGTTTTTTTTTTTTTTATAAAATATTAATTCCACGGCACAATATGAATGTTATAAATATTTGGCATATCTCCTCTCCTAGGTTCAACCCTCGGGAAATAGTGTGCACCTCCGCGGAGAGGGAAGAAATGATTTTAAAAAATGAAGGAAGGAATGTGCGAGAGGAAAGAAAGGCGGGGGCTCGTGCGAAAGTGAGTTGGAAAGAGTATGCAACATTATTGTTATCACCTTAAAAAATAAGTAACCGTTAAACAGTATGACTCAAATCTTCACACAATATACGGTGCCCTCTTGTCTCGCTTTTCTTTTTCCTGCGAGGATCTGCAAAACTTTCCAAGCTATTTCTATCGCTTCTCTGCTTAATACTCATGTGCCCGAACACCGTCGTGTGTGCAATTTTCATCTCTGTTCAACAGTGACAATAAGATAATAATTTCAGTATTATCCGTCTGCAACTTGTTTAGCCAATGTCCCAAACGTCGCAATATACAATTTTGAAGCGATAGTAAGTTATACGAACAAGTTTATTTTATATGCATTAATAATTTAATTCAACACTCAAGACGTCTAAATAAATTTCAGCACATGAATCCAATGATAATTTATATCCGATAAATATTTAAATATTAAGAAAACACCTAAATCCTTGAAATTTAGCCATATTTCAAATTAATGGTGCTATTTTGTAACCTGGCTGTTTGTGGATTATTTATAATATGCAGCATTGGGATTGTTCACACTTTTATGATTATAGCACCAAATTCGAAAAATTCTACCCATCTCTCGCAGAAAACCATCCACGCTCAGCGAAATGCAATTTTGTCGATGTTTGTTCAGGTTAGAAATAAAAAAGTGATAATTTTAAAAGTAGCCACCAAATAGCACTCTCGATTATTTATGAGATGAACCGTGCCTAGTGGGAAGTGTAGAGACGCTGATGCGAATCGCTGAGTGAAAATAAGAGGTGATAGTGGAAAAGAACGAAAAAATCAACGGAAAGGATTTGTAATGCACATTTTCGGCTAGATATAGGCAAGAGTCATCTCAAAAATAATGGAGAGTATCTATTTTGAGTAAAATAGTAGGTGGAAAAGATGCGTTTATCAACGCTAATTTGTCAAAAGTATTTTTTAAAAAATAAATTGCTATAAAAGTCAACGAAAACATTCCATTATTAAAATTATTTTCAGTTTCTTACGGTGTCATTCACATATATCATGTCATTATTATTTATCCTCATACTATTTATCTTCTCAGAATATTTTACCAGAGGAACGATTCTTTGTAACACGACATTTTATAATTTTGCATAACTTAATACAAAATTAAGATATGACGTCCATATGTGAATTAATGATTTCATTTCACTCAATAATTGCAACTTCATTATTGATTGTTCTTACTCGACCATATCGAAAGGCCTTGATTAAAATATTGATCAAACTTGGTCTAACTATTTCGAATGATAAATCAATGAAGATAAATATAGTCACGATCAGAAGAAACCTCACCCCCGTTGTACCTATAAATAGCATTTCTAAAGTTGGATAATTTCTTGAAGTGTAGTTTGAGTTAGTTTAAAAATAAATATTTTAATTCTCATTTGTACGATGCTAAGAATAATTTTCAAGAGATCTTCATGTTGTGTGGTCACAGAATTCTGATTTAATTGCCTGAAATATTCATTAATAATTAGTTAGCTACGTAAAATTTATAGACGAATTCTCATTTTGTTTGTTCTAGTGTGAATTATTGAGATATAGCGTTGTTTGAGTAGAAGGAAAGGAGATTTTCTTTGTGTTCCCCCACTTGAACAACGTTATTTCTCTATATCGTACTAAGACGATCAATGTCTGAAAACTCAATTAAGCAATTTCGCAGATTATAAATAGAATTTCCAAGCTCCGCTCCCTTGCAAAACTTCGTTTTTGGTAGAAACGTGGTAGTTTTAAATAGGAAGCTAGTCTTCGGTCGGCCTCCCTCGTCTAGAACTTTTGCTTCGAAAAAGTGAAAAACAGGGATGTTTTCGGTGCGGTGCGCCATTTTACTGCACCACCAACATCTCGGGATTTTAGGCGAAATTGGAAAGTGACTTTCTAACTAGCCAAATGAAAATGGGAGCACGAGGAAAATGGAGGGAGAGAAAGATGCCTCGCCTACTAGAATTTAGCGCAGGGAGGACAAGTATATTGGAGATGAGCTCGAAAAACTATCTCAATACGAGATCTTCGAGGTAAAACTCAAAGAACGACCCTCACGGTTGTTAAAGAAATTTTGGAATGCTTTCCAACGGAAAGCCATAGTGCCATAAATAGTAGAAATGAAGAACTAACGAGTATGATTCTTCCGTGGACTGTTGGAGTATTTTATCATTTTCTATTTTTCACAATGTATTATGGGAAAGCGACGTGTTTTAACCACAACAAGCCTTCGTTATGATATACGGATATCGTGATATCGCTGTGCTGTTCTTTGCAAATCATTATTCTCTATTCACATCTTTGCATTCTTTTAAAATAATTTAAGCATAGCAGCGAAAATCGACGTTTGAAAGAATTGTTTTTGACGTATGATAATCTCCAGATCATGAGGATTTAAAAAATGTATAACACTTGAGGGTTGCCGACCAATTTGCAGAATTCACCAACATGATTCCTCTATTACAGTAAAATCAGGTAAAATGACCATCTTTGATGGAACAAAGTTAAAGTGCGACCCCTTCATATGAAAGACCAACATTGGTATTAGGGGTAAAAAAGGTCGTAGAATCCGATGGAATCATCAAAACCTACTGAAGTGGAGGTAAAAAGACCCCAAATTCGGCATTTTCCTACAACTTATGCAAATTTGACCTAAAAAATCAATTTGTAGATAAAGATTGGGGGTCGTCGTGCAAAATCTCCAAATGTAAAGTTGTTCAGCGTAAAATTCTGCGTCGAGTAAGCCCCAATCGAGCCATGAGTATGGAGTCTGAAAAAAATTAATTAGCATAATTGACTACGGTAATTATGCTAATTAACTCGAAAAACTAATTAGTGCAAGTAGTTACTGGATCCAATAGAAGCTTATTCGCCAAGTTTCAACCCACTTCGATTTATTTTCATTTTTTGTTTCACTATAGCTTGAGTCTTACATAGACTGTCTTAAATATGGTTGTGCAAATCAACACGAGAGAATTCCTGCAAATCATAATATTTGAAAGAGACTTTGATAGAAGATAATGGAAATGTCCGTTTTCTCTCATCATTCATTTCCTACAGTCTCTTCAGTTTATCGCATTAGATAGTCCCAATTTTATTTGAGATAGTACGTAGGCACCCATAAAGCAAGTCTTCCAGAGAAGAGATTAGAAGAAAGTCCGATCAGGCGTAAATCTTCATGGTCATTTACTAATTGGAAATATCTTTGCCTTTTATTTTAAGAAAAATGCCGTAAGCAATACCAACAGTTCGTCCAGGATGTCTGAATCCGAGATAAGAAAGAGGATCTAAAATTATGTTTAGAATAATATTGAAGGAGTCTATATGATTAATGAAGAATTAATGTTTCTTAAAAATTCTAGATGAAGTTTCGAGATGACAAGAATTAAAATAATCTTTGTAAGAGTGAAAAAAAAACTTCGAGTGAATAATTTTCAGCGAATTCTGATTGATATCCTTCTATGGTTAAGAATTAAGAACATTATTTACAAAAAAAAATTAACGAAATAAATAAGCTTTACATATCGTACACGCACTAAATTTTAATAAAAATTAGCTATGGAAAGTGATATGCATATTTCATTAAAAAATATTCATTTCAAAGTGAATTGAATCATTGCCCTACAAAATGATCAATTACTGGGAATTTCGAATATGTAGAAGGAAAAAATAAGATCGCCAGAATTTGGTTTGTTATCACATAAATTTATGGATTTAGTAATAAATGGGTATTACTTAGGCTTTATAAAATTAATGTTCTGTTTTTTTTTCTCTTATGAAAGTTAGAGTATTTTATTCCGTTACGGATGTCACATCTCAATCCAGCGCCTAACACATATTGGGCGTGCGCGTCTGCAAGCAATTGATTGCATTCGGCATCAAGAAAATCAAGCTAATCCAATCTATGCATGAATGCTAAAACTGATTATAAGTCTGCTGTTAATTAATACTGCAAGCAGTTGCATTTCGGCTCCAGAAATGGATTTGGAGCCCGTTGACCCTACAGATACTGTAACAACCACGACTACAACTACCACGACGACGAGTAAGTCATTTAAAGTATCATTAATTCTTGCACTGGATATTAAAAATATCCATTAAAGTTTAACATTCGAGACACTATGATTTAAATTATCGCAAGAAGCTTTCTACAAACAACCAATATGGAATTTTTATCGGATCTCTTTCAAAGACGCGCTATTTCTTTGATTTACTGATTGATAGACGTTAGAATGGACGATTCCATAACTTTTTTGATAATTTAGGTTAGTTGGAAAAGTGAATACAAAGAAGAAATAGAAAGAATACAGTATTTGAAATTAGAGAACAAGTATTTTATGCAAAAACTAATAATTATTGGAACCGTAAACTGATTTGTTTCCAATTTTAAAAGCAAGACGAAATTTCGCGTTATGACTCATTGTCATTGCACAACTGTCTTCTTTTAGCTACGCCGACCACCAGTACGTCAACTCCAACTACAACCTCAACCACTACCTCAACTACAACATCAACTACTACCTCTACTACTACTACTACTACCTCAACTACAACATGCAGTGAGCAACTCGTTTCAACTATTTTCTTTTGCAATTTTGAATAATATGACATTTTTAGCGTATCAGTGTCCAACTGGATATGAAATGATTCTCGATTCGTGCTATTTTGTAAGGAAGAACATTTTGTTATTATCAATGAACGATTACTCGAAACAGAATAAATGAGAAAAATTGATGTGTAAGAATTTTGATTCACTAAACGATTTTGGTGATTATTTAAAATCATGCAACGTACACTTTGCAACTTCGAATCTGTACATTCTTTATTCTGTCTCAAGTTATCGGTCTTTGACAATACACTAATTTAGATTTGTTAGTTTAATCAGGGGTGTGCGGAATTCCGACTTCGACCTTGAAGAGTTTTCAATTCAGATTTCGAATTTTCCTAATTTAAAATTTTGCACACTTCTGATTCTAATAAAATTCACATCGGAGGTAACTGCTATATGTCGTGATGGCGTGAGCTATATTTCCCACACTATTTCCTCCTACTTTCACTCCCTTCCCTATCTCCAACTATAACGCACGACATCACGACATATAGCAATTGCTCACATCAGATAGAGCCTGAGATATACAGCAGCGAGGTGATCGCCCAGGCCACGTGCACAGCTCAAGGTGGTCATTTGGCATACATAACCAGTGCAGCCGAAAACGATGCTTTATACACAAGTATTAATTTAATTAAAATAGTTTAAAAATTTGAAAAGTTTCTATCATAAAACTTCATAAAATGGTTAATTATTTTATGGATAATCATTTCTATCCTTGAGTGAATTCTTTATACATTTTCAACTTTTGAATATGATAAAAAATTGCCTTTTTTATATTTTTCTTCTATAAAGACGAAAAAAATCTCTTTATTCATCTAATGAAGGCATTAAAAATTTTTCGTAAAGCCAAAATTAAATTTAGACAAAAAATCATTGATCCTTAAAATATCGCAATATTTTAATTTAGGATTCGGCGGGACCGCTCAATACTTCATCGGAGTTAGACGAATAGCTCCAAATGTATGATAATTTTCCAAATATTATGGAATAATATCTGCTAATTTTATAGAATCCCGTGTTTACATATCTAAATGGTGATTCTCTGGCTTTCGCAAATTGGTGTCCAGGGGGTATGTTGACAATTTTAGGAAAAATACCAAAGAATGATTGCCTAAGATAAGCAGCATTAAAATGTAGTTAGGGTTCCCAAGCTCTGCTCTTTCGTAAAAATGCGTTTGCGATAGAAATGTGATAGTTTGAAACCAAAATCTGGGAAGGAAGCACCTTCAAGCTTAAAATGTCATGAAAGCCTACCTCTAAATCGATGATAAACTTGAAAAAATTGTTCTGTTCGTTCTATCCCAAAAATCAGACCAAAATTCCGACAAATAGCCGTACACAAACAGTATTTCGTTTTGGGTGATAGATGTTTACGATATTTTTCGATCAATAATTTTTTATTTTAATTTTTTTCCTTCGTAGAAATCTTATTTGAAACCCAGTTAACCTTTCTGCTAAAGAATTTTCCTCCGAAAAACAATTTGGCATATCCGCATGGGAACCCTAAACTTAGTAATCTATTTTTTGTTCGGCAACTTGGAAACCTCAAGCCCTCAAACCATACGAAATAAGGTGAGAAGAAAATATTTTCCTACTATTCCTCACCTTATTTCGCACGACTTGAGGTTTCCAAATAGCCTTTTGTTCATACTATTATCGATAATTAAAAAATGATGCATCTAAGACGCGTTTTCTTGCTTTCTAAAATTATTTTTAAATGATCTGATGACCTATATTATAATATTTTAGAGCCGGCGAATTTCCTCAATACTGAAGAATGCGTGTTAATGCTAGACAAAACAAGTTGCTGGAATGATATATCGTGCACTGATGTGTTTGCGTAAGACGCTTTCTAGCTGATTTTTTCCATTTTTATCGAAATTAAACATTCGAATTATTATCAACGATTCAGATATGGTCCGTATGGTGCAATATGTGAGACTGATCGACTTTGTGTATAAATTTGACAGAACCTAGAGCCATTTGCAAACAAATACAAGGAATACTGTATTAATAGATACTGTAATTGGTATGAATTCTGTGAAATTATTCAATTGTTAATTGTATTCCCTCATAGATGATGCTCATTGAAGAATAAAATGATTAATTCCGAATCTGTTTCAGTCAACATTGCAAAAGAATAGATCACAACCACGTGTTTATACTTTATTCTAAATAAAAGAAACTAATGGCAAAAATCAATTAATTTCTTGAAAAATGTGGAACAAGATAATTTTTAGTGAAGAGAAGTACACGTAGGAATGGTTTGACTTTAGGATGAGATGGGAATAGAGATTTCTGATGCGTTCCCCTTTCGCGACCTGGATCTATCGACCCAAAGGAAAGGAAGATATTCTAATTGAAAACTATGTCGTATCACCACATTTTCAATTGCTCGCTCGACTCTTTGCAAAACTGTACATTTATAATTTTACGGTTTTATTAAGCGAAATTTAGATCCACTGAATAATCTATCAAAATCATCACTGATTTACAATTGGTTGTGTATGAAAAATAGAAAAAAGACCATTTAGAAAGGAAATAAGGTCTATTTAGGTTAATCGAATTTCATCTCGTCTTCCTTTGATTTACTCAAATTTTCAAATTGTCACTAAAGTGGATGTCAGAAAAGATCAAAGTCATAAGGAAGGGGTGCGGAACAGGAGTTCGTCGATTTGGCTAATTTTCACATATCTTAGTTTTTCACGCTGATTCTCATGTTGTAGTACGTTTTTCGAAAAATGCAAGTGGGCGGAGTTATGCTAATTTCAAGTTTTTACATACCCCATGTCAGAAAAAATTCAGTTTTCTTATTTGTGGACCAAATCGAATGCTCTTTTTTATCGAACAGCATTTAGTCCATAGATTATCAGGGAATCTACATAGTCTAAAACCCCCAGGGACAAAAACTCAGCTCGAAATTTGAGGGTCGACTTCTTGGGTACCACCCCATACTCGATTCTTATGAATAACTTCTTATATGTAAGTGTATTAGAGAATTCACGGCATTCATTACACAAAAGGTTCTTGACAGCTCTCGTGGATTTGAGATATTTATTAGGCAAATTATATTCAATGCGAAGAATGAAATACACAAATATTGCTACAGTAATCGCTGATCAATCAGCTCAAGCGTAAGGATTCTTGCAGAACCTGCCGTTGGGTCCTCGAAAAACAGTGACTGGTTTTCCATACCTCAGGAAAGTCTCCTCCCTAACTCCACCAGATCCACCTCCAAAACTACTGCCGCTATAGCTCGAAGAAAAGCCCCCTCCGCCACCATAGTAACTGGGAGCCGAGTAACTCGTGGCCATCGCTCTCCTCTCCTGTTCCTCTCGCCTCCTTGCCTCAGCTTCCATTTGCTGTCTGGCCAGCTCTTCCCTTTCCCGCTGGATACGAGCTTGCCCCTCGCGTTGCCACCTCTCGTTTTCCGCCCTCTCCCGTCGGATCCTCTCCTCCTCGGCCTTGATTCTCTGTCTTTCTGCTTCTTGTTCAGCAGCGATTCGCTTCCTCTCAGCCTCGAGTTTTCTCTTTTCCTCTTCTATTCGAATATTCTGCTGAACGGTACGCTTGTACTCCTCATGGCGAGTCTAAAATACAGATTTGAAATTTGTAAATGAAAATAAATTACCGCAAAATACTTGGTTAAGTTGTCCTTGTTGGCCTTGGCTGCATTTTCTTCGCCTAGTTTTGGTCTCTCCGAGAAAATACGAAGAGCCTGGGTCTCGGCAGCTTGGTGGAAGCTCAGGAGAGTAGAGATATTGGCCAGCGAGGGGGTGAATGTCTGAAATTGTTATTTTTAATTACCAAAATAGATTGGAATTCTTATTGTTACTGGATCCACTAATTGCAAGCAAAAATTGGCAAGTTATTCTTCGACACTCACCATTTCCGTCTTTATTTTTCGTCAAAAATAGCCCTACAGTAATCCCAAGATTCACCTCTTTCATGTACTTATCATACGCCTCTCTGGCCCTTTGTTCAGCCGCCAAATTGACAGCATCCGCCGTCGCTTCGAGGATTGTCTTAGGTTCTGGTAAATCGTCGCTGTTGAAGATCTTCATCAACTCCTAAATTTGTCCATTGACCTCTTAATTTTTACACAAAAATACCTTGAAAAGTTCGACCATTTCGCGACAAGTGATCTCCTTCCCATCGATCTTTTTGGCCTCAAGAGAGTCGCCTTCAAAGAGACTGGGGACCAAAATATCCATCTGCTCGGAAAATTCTTTCTCGACTTTTCCCAAAATTTTTTCCGAATTATTTAGGGCGATTCGAAGTCCAGGATGGGGCATCAGGAAGGCTTCCAGTGACTCAAAAGAGGATTTGATGTTCTTGCGGAGAACTTTCAGCTTCTTTTTCTGCATGAAAGTTGTTTTGAGCAGTTTCTCCAAGTATTTTTTCCCTCCTTCGTAGCCATATTCAAACTGCTTCGAGTTGGGCCAATCCCTCACCAAAAAGAGCAGTTTCTGGAAAGGAGCGTGCTGACGGTTTTCGTCTTTCGTCAGCTGGGCGTATTCTGTGAAGAGGCGGAGATTGTTCAAGTCATCTTCTTGAATCTGGGTGCTTAGATTATAGATTTGGACCGAGGAGAGCAGAGTGCTTAAGGCAAAAATTGTGGCGCAGTCCTGGACAGTCGACTGGTGATCGAAGGTGCCTTGGGTGTCCATTAGGAAGACAGCGACCTGAAAATTTTATTGTTTGAGGTATACG
>LIAE01006519.1:343810-380670 GCA_002287525.1 Diploscapter pachys | reverse complement strand
GTAACCCAGTAGTAATTCAGCACAATAGGCTTCCTATAGACTTTGTGATTTATTTATTTTTAAAAATTATGATATTCTACAAACTTGTAGAGCTTTATTCCCTCTACACTTTGTTGAACACCAAAAAGCTAGAAAAGAACCGATTTCTTGGCGAAACCCATTTTTGGGTTACTACATCTTTTGGAAAGCTACTGTAACCTGTCGCGATTGGCTCCCCCTTTTCATAGAAAAACTCACATCCTCGCCATTTTGATCTTCCAATATGTAGGGAACAGACCAGATGAAGATCCCATTTGTGTCGCGATCAGCTCCCCCTCGCCAGTTGAATTTATCCAGAACGGTGGTCTCATCAAACCACTTCCCCTTCCCTCCCTTGTGGAGGTGCTCCAAATAAGTGACAAAGAAGTTGAACAGAAAGGATTTTCCCTTCCTGAAGGCTCCAGCAATAGAAATAAGGGCGATCTGAAAGCATAAACTGGTCATCCAAATGAAAAGGGGGCTCACCTTCTTGCCGGCGATATCAGCCCTTCCCAGAGTCTTTTCCAATTCTTTTTGGTTCAATTTATAATTTTTTTTGGAACCCTCATGGAGTTCAACAATCGGCGCAGCATAACCAGAAGCCATTCTTCTGAAAATATCATATTTTAACGTTACTTTTTGGTGCAATAAAGCCAAAAGTGTAATGGTGGTATGCAAAGGGAAAATGATGTTCTACAAGGTTGTAGAAGAGATCAAGGGCTACAACTTTACAGAACATTATAACCTATAAAATAATTACTATTGACTCTGGGGAGCGAATGAAAGAAACATTCAAAATCAAAAGGCAAGGCAGTTTTGGGTTCATCTAGGAAAAGGCCAAAAACTAGAGTATAAATTCTGGAGTAATTGGAAAGGCTGGGAAGAAAGGCATTGACAAGGCAAAATTTTGGGGTTTTATGGTGCCTTATCTTCTCGTTGACGCAAAGATATGCCTAACGTCGTCGGTGAGAAAAAACATCAGAAAAGGGGCTGGAGGCAGAGTTCGCAATAAATCATGAGATTTTGTAGAATTTATATGGGGAGTCAGTAGATCTGATTCATCGACTGATTTGAGTCCAATGAGCTCTTAACTCGAGAGAATATTCAAGGGCATATTAATAAAGGTCATGGACTCGGTACGCCAAATAAAAAATTCGCAAAAATCAGTGGGCGGGGCAAAACGTCCATATCGTAGCCGTTTTTTAGGTTCGGTTGCATTTCTATTTTTGCGAGATTTCGTTTTTTGTTCAATCCTGTTGTTATAATAAAGCCGCTAGTTTCAGATGCCCCCAAAACGTCAATCCGGCCACGTTTGATGCTGGATCGTTCGAATTCGACCAAACAAAGCAGACGGCTGTTTTTATTAAATAAATTTACGATTTTTATTTTTTTATTCTTTGACTTTTTAAAATTTATAAACAATTTCATGTTTGAAATGCGTTGAATATATCATGAACGGTAAATATTTAAATAAGTCGTTGTTTCTCTATCTTACCTGATAAATTTAGAATACCTTAATTGTAAGTAAGATTCCTCAGCACTGACGTGTAATCTAATTTATTTCTTATACGTCTACTTATCAGCTCTATAACAGTCGATAAGCTTACTCATATTAGTTATAGGACAGGCACTATTTGAAAAAAAATCACAAGTATCGAAAATTTCGAGAAAATTCTACGTATAAATAATTAACAATTTGTTCTGATGAAAATAATTTCATAAGTCAATCGATTCTTCAATTAGTTTTATTTATTATTCATCGATTTTATTGATTTATGTTATCTATGACTTTTAGAGAGATTTTTACATACCATTTAAAAGACATTCATTTATCGTTTTTTTTCTAATTTGAATTCAATATCATTTGAGTGAATGCTAGGAAAAACCAGTCTTAGCAAAGGGGATGTTTCCAGGGGTCCATCGATTTGGCTGATTTTCACATATATTCAATTTTTCACACTGATTCTCATAGTGCTATCCGTTTTTCGTAAAAATGAAAGTGGACGGAGTTATGCTAACTTCAAGTTTTTACATACCCCATGTCAGAAAAAATTCGTAATTTCCTTATTCGGTGTCACTCAGGGATGTTTGCGGTGCGGTGAGGTATTCCATTTTACTGCACCGCCAACATCTCTGGTGCAAATCAAAGACAATATCAAAACAAAACAGCACCAACACCACAACAACTCCAGCACCAAAACAATTTTAAAAACTAGCATGCATTGCACTTCTCATTTTCATGCTCATACTCTCTCACATTATCAAAATTTTTAATTTCATAGCTCTCCCTTCCTGAAAATCCATCAAATCATAAAAAACTAAAACTATCCAATTAGAAAAATTTAATCAATCATTTTAAATATTTCTTTTTCATCATTCAATTATCCCATTGATGTTATTTTCTAAAACTCTTCAAAAATTTCAAGTTCCTTTTCATCCATAAAAATGGATGAAAATTGACTCACTAAAGGAGAAATCATTTCTAATAAGAACAATTGCCCAATTATCTGATCAAATTCAAATAAAACCTATGTGTTGCATATCGCGGGGGAATTGCGCATCTTTTGGTGCAAGCCCCATCTCAATTGGATGATCAGGGATGTTGGCGGTGCAGTGAAGTGGCGCACCGCACCGCACCGCACTGCAGACCCCCCTGAACCGCACCGCAAAAAAATTTTAAAAATCGCGCACTGCACCGCACCGCATCGCAAAAAATTCTAAAAATCGCGCACCGCAGTTCGCACCGCACCGCAAACATCCCTGTGGATGATCACATCTCCAGATATAAGCGTGCACAGACAGACACACAACACACTTAACAAAAATACTAAAAGAGTAGATATAGTACATAAATTATATAATTGGTAAATGCATAACAATTACACAATCTTATAAATACGATGTTTTTATCCAACAGAAAAAAAAACATATTTCCGGTTTTAGATGAAGTAAGTGTAAAATGTGTGTTATGAAATTTGAAACTGATTTCCCTGTTTTCGCGTCTATCGATTATTTATGTCCTTTCCAAATTCAAGACGCATTTTATGAAAGCAGACCAAGAGCGAAGGCGAAACGAGCATGTATTTGATATAAGATTGCTCACGCACTCGAATGCTACAGAAACACATGGGTTGTTAAAGAAAGGTTTCAGCATTCTCTCTCAAAATTCAGTCCAATATGTAGTATTTTACAATTTTTCCAAAATATGTATACCAATTCATCGTATCTTAATGTAGTTTGATCGCGGATAGGAAAAGTCCTCCCATAGCGTTTGCAGTTTCGATGCACTCTATCATCCACGCATCATAATGGCAAATGTATAAAATCATTTAACATTTTCTTTTTTTATGATTGTTCGTGAGGACTGTTATCATTTTGTTGACTCACAGACTCTAGACCAGATAACCCCATTTTCGTGAATGTTTGCGCTTGCTTGGTGCTTGCCATGATTTTTTCTTCTTTTACCTTCACTTTCAGTTTTATGTTGAGTTTCATTGTAGGATGGGCAATACCGAATCTCAGTACCAAGGCTACATCAAGGAGAATCATATGAATGCGGCTATGGCTCAATTCGCCGTTCAAATTGTGTCTCAAGTTGTGCCTAATCATAAGCACATGAACATGACCAATCGTTTTGGGGAATTGCCGACATATGAGTGGACTTTTGATGAGCAGGTACAATATTTATGTATAAGTTTAATATTAATATTGCAGGACATAATGGATAAAAATCGGTGCGGCATTTAGCGAGAAGTATGGTGGTTCCTGGACATGCATAGCGGGAACGAATGCATCGTATGGAGTTCAGCCTCGACCAACCAATTTCATTCGTTTCGACGTTGACGAAACAGGCATCGGAGATGCTATGAACCGTCAACGGTGCTTCTGTCGAGTTATCATATTCCAGAACAACTAACCCTAGCTAGTCTTTTCACTTATGTTAGACACTATCTACTCAAGCTTTTTTTTGTTGTTGAAATCCTGACTTTTTGTTATGACACTTGTCTAGTTCCTTTCTTTACACAAATTTAAATAAATGGAGTTGTGTAATAAGTTTTATTTCATCATAAGCCAATTTAGAAGATTAGTCCATATTGATGATCATGATGGGTGTTGGTCCCACTATGAGCGGTTCGCACTCTAAGCCGGGAGCAAAGATAAAGAATCATTTTCAAGAATTTCAAAGACAAAAATTCTATTTTTCCAGGCCCCAAAGTCAAATTCAAAGACAAAGTCCCCAACAACTCTTAAAGACAAAGTTTTGTTCAGCCCTGACCACGATGAAGGATCATGAGTGACAATGAAAATAAATGAATTCATTTACATGTAATCCCAAATTTTCAGTAATTAAGATTTATTCGCTCTCGGATACCCCGAGTGCGTTTATCCAAAAATGGTCATCGCCACATCGAATGACGGGCAGTTCCAAGGACGAACCTTGATTCAAGCCAATAGGCTGGCGATGTTGGCAGATCGAGGGAAATCATCGAAACTGGCGAAATACCGCTGCCTGTACTGCCACTTCCATTATAAGGAATGGGAGAAAGAGATGCAGAGGCATGAGAAATCACGGGGAAATAGCGAGAGAAAGAATGAAGGAGTCAGATTGAAGGAGTGAAAGGGAAAAATTGCAAAGTCTATTTTCTAACAAGCTCTGTGCTACAAAAGGATATTGTAGAAATTAGCAAACGTGCATTTTTCTATACAGAGAACTCGGTTCTGTAAATTAGCCACCTGCTGCGAATATTCATTTTTGCTTTCGGAACATACCCCCGAAACACGAGTTGAGCCCGCGAAAATCGACGCTGAAATTTTAAAATCGCTCGTGTGAGCTTCATAGCCCATGCTCATCAGCGCTCACGCGGAATATGAAAGATTACACTTTTCTTGTTATTTTGTGATAGAAAATGTACCGCTTTTCAACCCAGCGCAGGTCGACACCAGAGATGTACGGACCCGGACCCAAATTTTTACAGACCGCGTACATCTCTGTTTTATAAATATAAAATTTCTTTTCCTACAAAATTATGAAATTTGATGCTGTTACGAAAAAGCACAATTCTAAGGATCACTTCACAAAGCTCTTATCAGCAAGCGCAATGCGGTGAGTCAGACTTCAAACAAGGAGATAGGACAAGCAGTATAGCATCAAGACAGTCAATAACAAATAAATCTTCTTGAGCAATCGAAACCTTAGAGTCGTTCTTTTTTTCTAATATAAACAACGCTTCATCAATTCCTTCTCCTTCAGTCTTAACTCTAGCCCCACTTCTGCATTATCGTTTCTGTATTGAGTCTTCGTGAATAACTCTCCTAATATCGGAACACCCCCGATCCAGAACTGCCCAATCCAGAATTGCCTGATTCAGAACTATTTTGTTAGCCCCACCAGTGCTCCCATATTCACAAAAAAAAAGTTCTGAATCGGGGGTGTTCCGTGAAATTAGGATACTTAGAATGAAGAATAAGATTCATAGATCCCAGATCTGAGGATCAGAATTGAAATTTGAAGTTTATGGCTTTAAGCATCAGAAGTTTGACTTTTGAAAACCTAGTCCTAATTATAACCTCAGATTCTGAAACCACGAGTCCTAAATCTCACCTCGAATATTTGTTTTCGAATCCAAGTATACTTTTATTTTTGTCTCAGATCTCCATAAAAACCAAATTCTGTGTAGCAGGACTTCTCATAACCGCTTAATTCGAGTTTTTAAATTTGTTTTATTTTTTATCATGAATCACTAATCTTCTTACAGGTTTTCTGGGCAAAATGTCAAGAATATATAATATCCTATTGATTGGGGAAACAGGTTCAGGAAAATCTACATTGATCAACTATCTGACAAATTATTTCTACGGTGGATCACTTGAAAAACCGAAAATTGCTATTCCTACCAAGTATCACAAGGCGACGGAGAAGTATAAATTCTCTGAGAAAGATCTTCATGACGCAACGAAGAGTAAGACTAGTGAATGCACTGTCTATAGTTTCACAAAATCTAATTGTCGCTACGATTTCATTGACACTCCAGGTCTCAGTGATACAGAAGGAACAGAGCAGGATGACCGACACATTACAAAAATTATGTATGCTGCGGAGAAAAGTGGATCCATGGCTGCTATTATCATTGTCATAAATGGTACAGTGGCTAGAGCTACAGTGAACCTGCGTAATACTTTGGTTCGTTTAAGAGGATCTGTACCAGACGTCCTTCTGAATAATCTTATTGTTGTTCTTACCAACTGTTCAAGGTTTACAGCCAACTTTGATCTGAAAACTCTCGAGCCATGGATAGTTCCTAAAGACAATATATTTTATATGAATAACTCTGCCCTGAGCATATCACCGGACTTATTGATTGCGGATGAAGACTATAAGATAGAGCTCGGAAGTCATTGGGAATTATCAATGAAAGAAATCAAAAAGATGATAGTGAGAATAGAAAACCTAGGTAATATTGCTACTAATGCGTTTGGAGAAATGCGCAAAAAGAGAGATAAGATCAAGGCAGAACTCAGTGGAATATTGCTCGAAGTGAAAAAGCTGCAGACATTGCAGAGTAAGCTGGATTCTGCAAAGCTCGCTCAGAATGGAGTTGCTGACAATATCAAGAAGTATTCCAATTATAAGCAACAGAAGCAGGTGGAATATATAGAAATGGAAGAAACCAAATATCACAATACGATTTGCATGCAGCATACTGATAAAGTCTGTCACGAACATTGTGGTCTTGATTACACAACTTCTGTAGGAGCGCAAATTTTCACAGGTTGTGCATGTATGCGTGGACCTAAGTGCAACGTCTGTGAATGTGGACACTTAACCCACTATCATGCCAAGGAAAAGCCTGTGAAGAAGACCAAAACAGTTGAAGAAATCCTCCAGGATATCAAAATTCTTTATGACCAAAGTACCACCCAAGATACAGATCTTAAGAATGAAATCACCACTCTGAATACTGATATTGCAACAATAAAGGAAGTCCTTAAGAGAAAAGAGGCTGAAATTTCTGAATGCTGCCGAGCACTCAAAAAACTCTGTTCTCAGTTCAATTTCATAGATGAACTGAAAAGTGTCATTGATGCTATGAAAGCAAATGCTCGTACCTTGACATCAGATAAAATAAGAGAGGAGGCTGACATTATGATAAGCAATATTGTATATCTTGCAAATGAACTTTCAAAGAGAGAATCAAAGTAGTAACACTCCCGAAGGTTATTCTTGTAGTAACAGATCCAATGAGTGCCATTATTTTTACTTATATCAAGATTTAAGACTCCACATTCTTTATCATCGATCTTATCAGGAAGAGTATCCCTCATGAATACTCCTCTAAAATTCTTTATCATTAATTCATTTGCTAAATTTATAATGTCGTAATTTGTCAACGATTTTAATATATTTCTCTCAATCTTATCTTAATCTCATCATATTATCTTTCAATTATTGTACATGAATTTAGTTTGAGAATTGTGAAGTTTTTTTATCCTGGGAAATTCTTCAAACTAAAGATTAAAGAATTTCTAAAGGTTTTTCTCTTACAGTTCTTAAATAAATTCACTATAATTTGTAATTGTGTTTTATAAGAATAAAATTTATTCTGTAATTTATCATTCATTTGGTCTGGAAGAGTCTCATAAATACTCCTCTAAAATTCTTTATCATTAATCAATTTGCTAGATTTATAATGTCGTAATTTATCAATGGTTTTAACGCTTTAATAAACATTTATAATCATTGAAAAAGTGAAAAATTTGCTGGTGGGGGAAATGGGTGTACTAGGAATTTTGCTAAAGTGAACTGCTGCCGAAGACAATAATAACAATAGATAATCGCATTAGTTATAGTAATATATAGTAGGTGGATCGGCAAATATCCTATCTTTCCTCCCCTTCGGGAAGGAGGGAGAGGGTGCGCCAGAAACGCCTATTATATCTAAACTTTTTATACTCCTTATCTATGCCCTTTTCAAACTAGACACATTTTATGAAAGCAGACCAAGAGCGAAAAGCGAAAATATCAATTTCATGCCTGAGGCAAGGGAAAGGAATAATATAACAATTCCCTAGATATTTCGACTATTTGGTCTAAAAACGGTCCAAATTTTCGAGTAATTTCCCGGGGTTATTCGAGATAGTGAGGAATTTAAATTTAAAATTTTAAAAAAATATACAATGTAAAAATGACGATAAGATACAGTGCCGTCCATGTGTCTTGGAACTTTCAATTTTTTTGAAAAACTTTATTGTAATGAAATTTTTAAAATTCGACTTTTTTCAGATGAAAGCTATTTCTATGGGCTTCAAAACGGTGTGTCAAAATTGCGCGCTATTTACACCATAATTGCGTAAATCTTGTAAACTTCGAATCGGATCGTCCAAGAGTCTTGGAACTTTAACATGACACTATTTAAAAGGTTTATAAATAATTTAGAAACGAAACTATGATAATAAAAGCTGATAAAATAATAAAATTAGCTCAATAGCGAGTAGAAAATCCCTAGTCTTGATGACCTCTTCGCATCTGTTAGGCACTGAAGCCATCAGAAGATCGATCGTGCACTGGTCTGTCTTGTACAATTCCCGGGGCAGAATGGCGAACTTTTCGTCGGAATTTCGAGCTCGAATGCCCTTAACTCGTCTCTCTAGATCGTCCCACAAATTTTCTATCGGATTCAAGTCAGAAAATTGCGAAGATAATGGGAGGACGTTCACTTTTTTCGCCTTGAACCACTTCTGCACTATGGAAGACCTGTGCTTGTGGCCATTATCCTGCTGGAATATCCATCCAGTGGGGATTTTTTTCTTGGCAAAAGGAAGTATGTGCTTCTCCAGTATCTCCTTGTAAATATTAGCGTCCATACGTCAATCAATACGCACAAGGGGACCGACGCCAAATGCACTGCAATATCCCCATATAGTAGCAGATCCACTACCGTGCTTGACGGTGGGCATTTGGTATTTTGGGTCGAATCTGGTACCCATCAGACGTCGAACCCACCGTTTCTCACCACTTCCAAACATATTAAAGTTGGATTTGTCGCTCCAAAGAATTTTAGACCACTGCGTGTGTGACCAGTCCTTATGCGACTTCGCCCAATTTTTTCGTTTGGTCAATTATTTTTTGGGGATAAACGGTTTACAAACCCCAACCCTACCATGTAAACCCTCCTTACCCAAGCGACGTTTTATAGTGGTGACAGAAATTTAATTGTCAAGAATTGGGGACATTTCGGTAAGAATCTGAGGAGCAGTAAGGCGAGAATTGGAACGAGAGGTTCTAATGATCATTTTGTCGACATCCCTATTGGCTTTGTGGGGTCCACCGGTCTTGGGGAGGTTCTGTAGGGATCGGCAGTGTTGTGTGTCATCGAATCAGTGAGAATCTGACTGTTTGGAGACGTGGAAGATAGCAACTACGTCGGCGAAACCGTGTCCGGCCTTGTCGTGCTTAACGGTCCTCTCCTTCAACTCGACGGTGTAATATTTGCGACAGAACATCTGAAATCGATAAAATCTACACCGATAAATAAAAAAATAAAATAAATACGACAAAAAAATAAAATAATAACGATGAAAAGACAAAAATAGTAAAAGTTCCAAGACTCTTGGACGATCCGATTCGAAGTTTACAAGATTTACGCAATTATGGTGTAAATAGCGCGCAATTTTGACACACCGTTTTGAAGCCCATAGAAATAGTTTTCATCTGAAAAAAGTCGAATTTTAAAAATTTCATTACAATAAAGTTTTTCAAAAAAATTGAAAGTTCCAAGACACATGGACGGCACTGTATATACTTATTCTTAATTTTCCTAAGTTTATCATGAGTAAATAATTAAAATCGACATGAAATTGAATCCAAATAACCAAATAATTTTTAAATCTCTGTCAACTCAATGAAATAGGATCGCTTCCTAAATTGATTAAAAAAATAAATAAAAAGCCGTCCTTATTGCTCCGAAAAACAATTATAAAAATCAAATAAAAAATATTGAAAGTAAGTTTTTCATGACGATATTGGTCTCATGCTCGAAGAATAAAATTATCGAATGATGCTAGAAATTCATATTTATTTGCCCGTATTCTGAATAAGTTACAATTTACAGTTATATTTTCGAAAAGAATAAGAGAATCAATCAATGAGTTATTCGATGAAAGGATGAAAGCATTTGACCCTGCTTGAACTCCAATAAGACTAAGGAAATAACGAAGAGAAAAAATAGAAATCACAAAATTATAGCTAAATTCCTAGATACCCGAGAATGCGTATTGTGAATTCGATATAGAATCGTCGACTAGAAGACTAGAAGTAAGTGATATTGTTCATTCGTTGAAATGTCGGCATTTTGCTCGAGTATTCCACTACCGATCGATCGGAATTTTGCAGTATTGTCAATTTTCTAAAATTATTATTTTATTTTTGAAGCTTAAATAAATCATGAATTTTAGTGTGACAAAAAATACTTTCTAGTTTCCAAGAAAGTCCATTCATCTTTGAGGTAGGATTTTTTGCCAAAATAGATAAACTAATCTAGGTAGACTTCGAAAAGGAAATGTGACAAAGTGACGAAAAATCGGATTTTGAAAATCTTTCTAAATTCGATTAGAAGTCTTACTTATTATTATTGCTGTAATTTCTGGGAATATCGAGAATGACATCAGCGACTGTGCTCGGTTTATTGACGTCATCAACAGAGGCAGTGGTTGCTTCAGACAACTGTGATGACGTAATCGGCTGGGAAGAACTGGCCAGTTTCCTGTTGTAGGGCAACTCATAGCCCTCAATGCAGCCACTGTTCAGAGTGCACGAAGGTATCACATCGCACGAAGTGCTACAAATTTTGAAGATCACCTTCTGCATTTGAAAGGAAAATGCAATAAAGTTCTATTTTTGATTTTATTAGAGAGCATTTTTTAATTCCATATCTTTCGGTTAATCCGTTTTCATAATATCGTAACCTGAAGGAATTGTTGGCATAAAGAAGATAAGCTTGAAATAGGATGAAGAAAATTATCTCTACTTGCCATTTCTTCAATTAATGGTCTTTCAGGGTACTTTTGGGATATTCAGCTCAAATTGGGCTATTTAAAAAATTACACTATCCCAAAATGTTCTTTTATCAAAGATTTAAAAAAACTTTCGATACTTCATAGCCTTATTCGTGTATCCGAAACTTCGCTTGAAATTGCCGCCTGGCCCAGGCCCAGGGCCCATCGCATAGGCATCGATTTCCTTGGCTCGTGACCATCCTCCATTCGACACTCCTGATTTTTCTGAGTTTCTGAAAGAATTAAAATATTTTCTTAAAAAAAACCAATTGGCTTACCGATATCTGTACTTAAGGAATTGCACCAGAATCATTGTAGTGAGAATGACAGTCAGAAGGATGATCATGGAAATCCACACAATGGGTTTGCGAATCAAGGCGATGGAAATACGCTTCAGGAAGGCTCCATCGAAAATACCGTAATCTGCCGCACAAGAAGTGATATTTGCTGGGGTGTCGATCGCGAAATACTAAAATTTAGTGAATTATGAAAAGGTATGAAAAGATAGCTACTTTTCAGATATGCCAAATTTCTATTTTCGAATTTTAATTGAAACAGAATAGTGCATAAATATAAAGTTTCACATCTCGAAATCAAGAAAATATAAAAGGAAAAAGGTAAAGAATGGCTAAATGGAGCTTAGCTCGGTTATGATTCTAATAAGATAGATGTTGTTGTAATAAACTTACAGAATGGACCAGTCCTCTAGATTCCCAGGTCTGAAGTTGTCCCTGAATGATGATTCTCTTCACGCACAACCCTGCATTCATCAATCTCGGTCTCTGTCCATTTCCTTGCAGATTCTGCCTGCTTTGCCCAATTATAATCGATTCCATATCCTTGCTCAAGAATTGTGGCAATTCCACGAACGCACTCGCTTCTTTCCCAGAATCGTCAACGTTCAGACGGATCTGAAAGCAATATTTTATTTGAAAGATTTTCCCTTCAAAGGTCCTGAATTTGGCAAAGAAATTCGTGATTTACAACGAAATTAATTTTAAAATTCTGGTGCATGCAAACTTTATTGGATAAATAAACACGAGTAATTTAGTAATTTTCTTTCTCAAAAAAGAAATAAAATATCGTGGAAGAAGAAAGTAATCTTATTCATGGTTCATTTTGATAGAATGATAGAGTAAACTAAATTCTACCTTTTTCTTATCGCTGCTTAGAGCCAGTTGCATTCTATGCCACTCCCCGTCATTGACAATCGAGTGGATTCTCATCACGATTGGAATGCGGTAGCTGCCTTTCAGAGAGTACACCAATGTACCATTGATTATCTGCAAAATCGCTTCGAATTTAGCATAAAATGAAAAATTCTAACCTCCACAACGGATTCTAGATCGGGCCGTATGATTTGCATGAGAGTCAATTGTCCATTGTACTTGGTTCGGAAATCGATTTGAATGGACTGACTCAGATTGCAGTAGAGTGGGTTGGAATTGTTGTGCAAATCCTCGAGATGGCTGAACAGGAAATAGGTCGGTTGCAGTTGCAGAACTGTGCCGTTGCGGAGGGAAATCGATGTTTGGGCTGAAATACAAAATTCACCTGACATTATCTTCAGGGAACGATATTTTACGGAGAAAGAGCCGAGAAAAGTAAAATATTTATCGTTTAGTTGGTGAAAATCAACTTATTTTAGATAGGAAACATCAATAAATAATATGCAAAATGGGGGTTTGAAGATAAAGTCTAAAGAAAAGCGAAATTCCTATTTTTCTGATGGCGAAGATCAGCTTTCATTCTTGAGCAAAAAATGAAAAGACTAACCGTCATTGCAATTCTTGGCATCATAGACTCCATTCTCGCAAGTGCAATAGACATCCGGAGCGCTGCCCTTCGATTGCTTGCACTGGCCTTCTGAGCCACAAGAATATCCAGCACAGTCGTGAGAGATTTCAGTACCGTCATCTTTAGACGATTCTTCCAATTCAATTGGTTGTTTTTCATCTCTCCTGAAATAAGAAATTCGAGATTTTTTCGGAAGTCATCATAATGATAATATTGAAGAAGAATTGGGATGTTTGGAAATGGTGAATTTGAAAAAAATATCGAAATGAATGCAGTATTTAGAGAAAGGAGATTAGGTATAATTAGTACATAAAAGTATATTTTTGATTGGGGAACGGTCACTGCGCACCCTTTGTTATTCAGTCAAATCTATCGCCTTCAAAGTTCTCAAAATTTGTAGTTTTTTCAACGCGCTTAATAAAGGAACTAAAAAATGGAACTATAAGGATTAAAAATAATTACTACACTGATAAACTTACATAGGCACATTAGGGAATTTCTTATTCTGACAATTGTCTCCCTCGTATTCCTTATAGCACTGGCACTTGCCCTCCTTGTCGCAAAAACCATGTTTGCAGGTCTGTGCATTGCAGACATCGTCACGACGAGTTTCGCACCGATCGCCCAGATACGTTAGAGGACAAACGCATCTGAAATCTTTACAATCAAAATCTGCTATGCATTTTCATTTGAAAAATTCAATTAAATATTTTTTAGGAATAATTTTAATGAAATCTTTAAACGGCAGCTTAGAAAGTCACAAGATCTCAAGATGAAGAACTATCATGCAAAGCGAGTTTTTTTTTCTATTCTTCTCTCATGCTATACGATATTTCGCCGTTTCTTGACATTTAAAATCGTAATCTAATAATTTTTGACCAATTGTAAACATTCTGTAAGAAGAAAGCTGTTGCTGACAAACCTCCCATCGATTTTCCCATTGAACGCAGACCAAACCACATCAGATCCTCGTAAATTGAATCGACTATTGCTCCAATACATCACTGGGGTGCATCTGGAAAAATGTAATAAAATCTGAAATTTGCATAAACTCCTTACTTCCCATCATTCAGGCACTTGATCTTCTCGCAGAAATTCCATCTGACAGTCGGTTTCGAGACATGTCTGCTGATTTCTGCTTCCATTATCGTCAGTTTCCTTTGGATTGCCTCGAAAGCCTGCTTTGCGTCCATTGAACGACTTTCAGAATCTTGAAGTTCAACGACGACAGAGAAATGGTTGGGATAGTCTTCAATGCCAGCAATGGGGTGAAGTATAGTCTGAAAATTCCTTATCATGAAAATGGATATTTAAAAAATGCGATACGAATTTGTGACTTTAGGGGTTTAGGTAAGGAAAGTTACTGGTCAGTTTTGCATATCGCTAGTACTAAGTATCTGCATAGTGATTTGAAAATTTCATCAGAAAAGCAAGTTTCACTAGGAATTCTTTTCACGTCCGTTTCAATTCGGCTTTCTCTTCTAGTCAGATAATAATGATCAAGGAAGATTGTTGGGGTGAATTATTTTGTATGGAGCTTATTTTTTTGCAATACTTGATAAAATTGTACCTCGTTGGGAGTGATGATCTTGAGCAGATTAGCAATGTCGAATCCGCTTCCATAGGCACTAATTTGGACCGCAAATTGGACAGACTCGTCTGGTTGGACGTCGAATTTGTCGATCTTTAAGGAGTAATCGATCACTTGCTGACTGCCATTCTTCTTCGCATAAACTCGAAGATCTTTCGGCTCGAGAATGGAAAATTGAGACATGTTCACGAAGCAAGATGATGTTACCTAAAATTTATTTTGATTTTCCATAGACAGTGGCGTACAAGAATTTGGAACAATAGACGATGTTTGAAATAGCTCATTTATGCATATCTTATGAAAAACTCGGGATAAAACTTCGAGAATAATTTTCATAAAATGCAACTTTCAGGAAAATTGCTTCAGTAAAATTATCTAGATATGAACATGTCATGATGTCATAATCACGCGTCTTTCAAACCTCCGGGGTCTATTGCATGAGAAACAAATGTTACAGAAAATGTTGATAAATTTTTTAATAAAATCGAAATTTCATAATAAAAACTGCTTACCAATTCATCTGTCTGACATCTATACTCTTGCAAAATGTTGGCTGAAACAGGTCGAATGTCAATGTCTGTAGTACTCGACGACAAAGAAGCAGTCTTCGATGTCGCAATCACCACTGACAAATTTGAATTCCTCTCTGACATATTATTATCATCGTCAGAAATCAAAGCATCGTCGATGAAGATCTGAAGATCAGTTCGATTTTTTTTTTACTATTTTTGTCGGACTTACCAAAACGTCCCTCATTTTGGTTCGTTCCTTCTCCCTTAGAGCTATTTTCATACTGTAGGTGCTCTTTTCCGTCGCATTCAAAGGCACATTCGACTTCAGAATTCCATCGTCGGAAATTGTGAAGGCTTCCTGGAAATACTGACCTTAGAAGATTTTTTGTTCAAACAGTAAAGTGATAACTTTACAACTTTCATTTTGCAATACTATCTGGTTACTCAAATATGGTTGAAAAATTCAGATCAAAATTCGCTCATTCATAACTAAGAAAAGAAGAACAGGAATTTGACTTGCCTTATCATGGTTAGGATTTATGAGTAGGTAGTCATCAGGATTTTTCAATCTACCAATTTCCATAACAGAAGACGGTGGTCTGGAATTCCTTCTCACATAGCCAATGTATGGTTTCCTGAAATTAATAAACTCCTCAAAAATGTTCTCCGAATTCTTACTTTTTATCGAAATTAGCGCTGCATTCTTCGATTCGAATGAATCCCTCAGCTCTCGACATCGTTTTTCCTTCACATTCCACAGAAAATTGTAGAGCGTAGAAAGAAGACTGAGGTTGCAAACCACAGACACGAAGCTGGCCATCAGAAGACAAGCAGAATGGCTGAAAATAGATATTTTCAGTTAGTTATCAAAAAATGGCATAATTCATCGTTTTATCATTCTGAATTGCCATGAATGTTTCATTTCATGGTTTATTTTTAAAAAAAATATAAATTTCAACTTAATTTTTCCAACACATTTATTACCTTTTCCCTTCCTTCCGTTATGAGATGCAATTGGCAGTTGGTTGGCAGCGTGAATGGCGCGAATGAGTGAACGACGAAAGAGGAATCTGAAGTCGCATCGCAACGACGAATGTCCCACGAGAAGAACGGCGATGGAAAGACTCCTGATGCGACAAGGAGGGGGTCGAATTTGATGTTGATTTTTTTTCTGGAAAAAAGAAGACTCAACCTCTATGCTATTTTCGGCTCACAGTACAATGTCACAGAATGGGAGAATAGGAAAAATGAAATAGTGGTGTGGGGATAATGCACTCACTCTACTGGTTACATTGCATTAAAAGCCTAACTTTTTCGCTTACCTGACAAGAAATCTCTCCCCGAAATCGACAATTTCAAACAGTTCCATCTCAACACTCTGCAGGTTGCTTTTATCGACTGACAGTAAATTCCTCCACAATTCCAATCTCTTTCCATTTATCGCGAAATCTTCGTTGCTCTTCATCATCAAATTCCTTCTCGATTCAAAGACTATCGTTCCAGCTTCAGAGTGTGCTGACAGCGTCACGGATATCGTCGTGTTCGTCGTTTTGTCTTCAGAATCTCCACTGCCATAGTCCTCCTCTTTCACTTCGACATCGTGCCTCTTCAGAATCGTGTTGTCGTTAATGCCGATGTTCGTCAGATCATTCGTCTCCCTTCTGTTTCTGCTTCTGTCGCTTCTCTTTCTGACTTTTCTCGATCTGTCAATTTCGAATGCCAAATTGACAGTGGCTGTGTCGAAGAACAGAGGGTTGTTCGTGTCGATTGCGGTCACGTTGACAAACAGATTGCCTCTGTGTCTGAAATCATAGAAATAGAAATCGAAATTCTAAAACTTATGAGTTGGCAATGTTAAAGTTTCTCTATATTTTTTTTGCATATTCTTGGAAAATTTTTCAAATATCGAGACATTGTGTTGATAAAGAAAAAAAACTACCCAATTTCCGAAAGAAAATCTAGCTTTAATCTTGTTAACAAAGTGATTTTTAAAACTGTATACCTAGGTGCCGAAATGAGTCTAAGCTCTCCAGTGTCTGCATCGACCGTCAGATAAGGATTGTCCTCGATGAGATAGGTGATCTGCCCGAACTCCTTCCCATCCGCATCCGACGCCTCAACCTTCCCGATTGTGACATTTTGTGTTGGATCGAAGGAGGACATTTTGAAGTTGTATTGTGGAGAAGAGAATTCAGGTCGATTATCATTCACATCCAGAACTGAGATTACTGCTCGACTCTGCACCTCCCAATTGCCGTCCTCCACCTTGATTTTCAGGTGATAGGAGGTTTTCTGAAAAATGATAAGGGTTTATTTCACAGAATATTGATGAAGGGATAAAATGGTATTGAAAAGAACCCGTGAGTCTGAAATAAATCATGAAAGGTAGCTAAAATTCCATTTCAAGGTGTTTTTTTTGGGAAATTCTGTTTTCAATTGGTATTTTCCAAGATTTCCTTTCCAAACCGCTGATATGTTTTTCGGATTTCAATTATTTGAAACATTTTCAATTAGTTGTTTTTAATCGATTATTTCGTCAGAAATTTTTAATCCAACCTTTTCATAATCGAGTTTATGCATGAGCACGATCTGGCCAGTCTTTGCGTCGATGACAAACGGCAGTTGCTGCTTCGTCTCGTCATCCGAATTGTCGCTGATGATTGCGAACGAGTGATTCGAGGCTTCGTCTGGATCTGTTGCCGTTATTGTCAGAATTGTCGAACCGATCTGCAAAACCTTGAAAATTTAGCATTCTTCAATTTCCATTATGTAACAAAGCTGATCTTCATTGCTAAAATATGAAATGCTTTTTCTTCTCGAAATTTAGTTAAGATCAACTTCAAGACCTGTACTAACAGAAAGGTCATGTAAGTTCCTACCGGAATATCTTCCTTTACATTGGAATTGAATATGTTCGTGAATCTCGGAGGATTGTCATCTTCGTCCAGAATCTTTACCACGACCACAGTCTCTCCCTTCCTCTGCTTCTTCCCTCCATCCTCGGCCACAACTGCCAGTCTGTACTCTGCCTTCGTTTCCCTGTCCAATTCTCGAGTCGACCAAATCTCGCCATTGCTTTTGATTTCGAATTCGTTGCCTTCATTTCCTGGAAATTTTAATTTTCTTTTTAATCTTGTAAATTTAGCTTCTGCATTTGCCATAAAATTTAGGGCTAAGAAGCTTAGGAAAAATGAAACGAATCTGACGACAATATAGTGGATAACAAATTCAGACGATCGTAATTCGTTTCTTACCATTCAAAATACTGTATCTGATGTTCGCATTGTCTCCAGCATCCATATCGATGGCCTTAACTCGCAAAATTCCGGCAGGCTCAGAATTCTCCATGATTTCGCCTTTGTAGAGAACCTGAAAATAAAAATAATTTGAAAATTAAGACTAATGGCTAAAATATGGTCATTTGTATGGGCTAAAATCGTTTTTCTCGTAGATATGACATATCTCTTCTTCGAAAAAAGAATAGGTGCAGGATAAGGATGAACTTCATGAAAGTAGAGCACTACTTGCTCAAGTAATCGATTTCTTTGCAAATTACAAAATATCTAGTATTCTTTCAACTTTTCTAAAAATCCAACCATGGATGCACAAAGAAAGCGCGTTAGTAAATAACTCTAACGCAAAACGCACACGCAAATTCTACAAGACCTTTGCATTAAATGCAAACCAAAATCAAATTTTTGTACACTCCTGAATCCAACCTTTTCGAATTCCGGATCATTATCATTGGCATCCTCCACGATAATGTCAATCGGAGTGAGCACAGACAGAGGAGGATAGTCCCCATCACTGGCCTCAATCCAAAGCCGACGAATCGGTGCCATCTCCCTGTCCAAAGCTGAGGTCGCCTTCAGACTGCCTCGAGATTCAGAAATCATGAATTCTCTGTTCTGATTGCCTCGCAGAATTGAGTACTTGATCTTCCCTTTATCACCTGAAACTGTAGATTGAAAAAGGTAAGTTTTTGAAGAAAAATCTTAACATTCATAAGTGCACCACTATCAGGATGAAATGACATGATAGTTTAAAAGTCGATAGGGGAATTCCGTTTTATCCCAGTAAACTAGAAAGAATTTTTGCCATAAAAATGTTTTAAACTATCAATTCATAAAAGATTTTTTCGTTCGTAAATGACCTTGTTTCTTGGACTTGGCGATGAATTTCGCGATTTCCCTCTCGACTCCTTCTGTTGTTTTCGCATTGCTTGGAGCAGACAGATACGTCGGAAAGTATTGGTTCTCCTTCATGTAGAACGTGAAGCTTGCGCTGAAACAGAATCTTGAAAAAGTAAAGGCGGAAATTGAAACCTAGTATTTCTTTGTCCTTTATCGTAGACGAACACTCCAACAGAATAGAAGGGCATTTTGGAGAGAGGCAGCTTGGAGATGATCTCCCCGTTGTTGGTGACATGGAATAGAGAAGAATCGGGACCGGTCAAGGAATATTGCAGGTTTTCGTGTTCATCTGAAAAGAGAAAGAGTATGGGATTGTAAACCATTTGGAAAAAAGACGATATGGTATATTTCAGAAGGGTTGGAGGCGATGTGAAATAAAATGAAAGGCATCTGCTTGTATTTTTGATAAAAATCGTCACAAAAATGTTTCAGAAAAATAGACTCCTCTACTTGTACACGCTCGGTCACGTCACCGGCTGAAAATTTGACACCGGATTTTAGAGTGAAGGAGTGTAGGCAAGGGGAGAGGGGTAGAAATAAGTAGGAAAATCGGTGACTAGTACAGGGGATAAAAAAATTCGAACTTCTAAATCTAACCTGGATCTGTGACTTCGACAACATGCACCACATCTCCAGCCTCGATATCATCCCGAATATAGACGTCGTAAATCTCGTTGACGATCACTGGAGTGTTGTCATTCACATCGGTTATTATTATAGATAACGTCGTAGAGGACGAATGCTCGATGAATCTGCAAAGTGAATATGCCTGGATTCATGAAACATAACACAAAAATTACGCACATTTTAGCAACTAGTTTTCAATATTTCTTCATAAAGACTAAGCATGACTTTCTGTTATGAGTTTCACTTTTCAAATGACCTGATTTGATCAGTCTCCGGGGATCCACGAAACTCCCAGAACCCTTCCCTTTAGGAACTCCCAAGCGGGAAGAAGATTCCTATAGGAAATTTCCGGAGGCACCAAGAGATTCGTGGATCCGAACACAGGATTATCACTGAAAATTTTAGGAACTAGTTAAACTAATACTTCAAAAGTTTTTTTTTCTGTGTTCTCTGCCAATTTTTTTTCAAAAATAAGTGTACAACTTTTTTCTTCACTTTTTCGGTATAAGATAAGAATCTACCTTCCCGAATCCTCAGCTGTAATGCTCAACTCGTACTTCTCGACCTTCTCCCTGTCCAACTGCCCAGCTACTCTGATTTCCCCCGTGATTGGATTGACAGAGAAAGGTACGGTCTCGACAGGCAGTCTGTAGGTGATCTTCCCGTTATCCCCTGCGTCTCTGTCCTCTGCCTGCACTTGTCCGACCAGAGTCCCTATTTGGGCATCTTCAGGCACATTGAAGATGTATCGAGGTCGATCGAATTCAGGCGCGTTGTCGTTGATGTCGAGCACGGTGATGACGACGTCAGAAATCGAGGACATTCGGGGAAACGAGGTGTCGATCGCCTCAAATGCAGATTTTTATAGGTTTTAAATCACTGACTATTGAATATCGAAACAAGTAAATTGATACTGATTTTAGGGATAGCTTGAAACTTATTGAATCAGGAAATGTGCCATGTGCCGCAGCCATCTTTGCGACTTTTTCTATTTTTGGAAATACTTCGTATATACTATTAATTGAACTTTAACAATAGAGCATTCCCGACAAACAAGTATGACTTAAAGTAATTTTGATATTTGCCCTATTGTATTATTGCCTAATGTTTCCCGAAACGTCTTCTAAGCTCCCTATATAAGATGTAGCCCCAGTCTTCTGCCGTTGTTATTCTTCGTATCATTCTTACTACCAACCTTTACCTACATAGCGACCCGAAACTAACTTTGTTGTTACTGGAAATTAGTCTAATAAATATTTGTACGAATTTGTACGACCGCAACACCATGATTATTCGTAAAATTCGAGATTCAGAACTTTGAAATTTGAAGATGCTATGAGGAGAAAGGTGGAATAAATAGTGCTCTTTTCTTCCAATTACAATATTTTCATGAAACAAACTTTCGAAATTTAGAGCCATCACTTCACAAATTTGAATTCAATTGTATAAAGTTAAAACTTACCTGAACAGTCAACTTGTGCTGTTCCTTTTCTTCTCTATCCAGAGGCTGCAGTGCCAAAATACTTCCGGTCGTCGAATTGACTGTGAACAGGCTCGTGTTGCCAGACAAAATACCGTATGTTAACTGGTGATTCGCATCGGAGTCCTGCAAAATTTCGAAATTTGCTTGAATTGAAGTCAAATTCACCTCAGCTACAGTAAGTCCAACGATAACAGGATGTGGGAGCGGTAGATTCTCGTAGACGGAAAAGTGCACGGGAGAGCCGGAAATGAATCGAGGCGGCTCGTCATTTTCATCGACGATCGAGATTTGGAGAGATCTGGAAATAATCTCCCCTTATTTCCAAGGACTATATTATATTTTTTTTAAAATCATCTACCAAAATGTTGTTCTGGTCAAATGAAATAAAGTCTCGCGTGTTGAAAAATAGCGAGAAAAAGTGGGAGAGGCAGAAAAGTTGCGCACCACTTTTCATTGTTCTTTGCTGATTTTCCCTTCTCTGTGCTCTAGCCTCCCTCTTTGCGCATATTTCATACGCGCCTTTTAACATACACAAGACTTCATTTCACATTATTAGAACAATATCAAAATGCATTTCCCTTAAATTAAATTATAAATTTTCTGAAACCTACCTAGTCAAAGTGGGCCCTCCAACGAGGTTCCTGGCTCGAATCGTCAGATTGTAGTGCTGCTGCATTTCGAAGTCCAGCTGTCCGGCAACGTAAATAATTCCCGATGTTGGGCCGATTCGGAAGATCGCAGATGGAGTGATGGAGTTGGAAGTGTCTTCAGCAGAGTCGACCAACTCGAACAGACAGAGCCGGTTGGATTCCTGAGTGTCGTCATCTCCAATTTGAACGCGGTAAATCGCACTTCCGAATTTGATGTTCTGAAAAATATTTTTGACTTGGAAAGTAATTTAGATAAGTTTCGAAAAGTTTACATATTATTTGAAACTTTAGGCGAACTGAATTGTAAATGCATAATCGAGAATAATACGATAAATAAAAAATCAGACCTCCGAAATCTCGATCCGTTCATTTTCGATCTCGAATTTTGGGGCATGGTCGTTCTCGTCGATGACGAAAATCTCTACGATCTGACGAGCCTCCTTCTTTTCGCCCAGCGGATCGAATGCAACCACCGTGAAGTTGTACATCTTCTGGCGTTCGTAGTCCAGACGACTGTTTACCTAAAACAGAAAAGTTAAAATAAACCTACAATAAAATAGACATTTGTAGTTAGTTTCAAAATAAAACTCGCTGCGGCGAATAAAAATTTAGAACAACTCATAGTATTTAAAATAATCAATTTCCTTATGTTCCATGAATTATTTCGATGAAAATCTGAGTATAATAGCAATTCTCTGTAATCTACGAGGCTACAGAATCTCTATAAAAATGTTTTAGGTACAAATCTAGATATGATATCATTTGAAATATTGTAATATGTTCAAAACTTGTGCGCCACTAGAAATTTGTTTCAGTTATGAAAGATTTGAATTGAGAATATCTCTTCATTTTAGTAAAATTCAAAATAAAATTAAAAAAAAAGAAGAATTGGAGAAAACCGCACCATGATATATCCATGAATGGGGTCGATAGTGAACTCGGCATAGGGCAGAGATTCGGGCAGAATACGGTAGTGCAGAGGGGGTAGGTCGATGAACAGAGGCACCTCTTCGAAATCGCATTCATTCGCCTCGACTCGACCGACCAATTTCTCTAGAGGGGCATTTTCGTAGACGGCGAATTGGGACGGAGAAGTGATGGAAGGATGGCAGTTGGAGAGCACGGGAATCACAGTGATTTTGACTGTTGTGTGGGAGAGATGATCTAAAAAATTTTTTGTTGCACTGGATGAACTCCGAAAAAAATTAACAGCACTGAAACTTATGATTTATTATGGGAAGTTTGAAACGTACTTGAAAATGGATATTATTTGGAAAATTTCTACATCTTCAATACAAGTATGAAAAATGCTCACATTTCTCAGGAGGTCTGCCGTCCTGCAGAGCAATTTTTAGTTTGTATTTCCTCGTTCTCGTCCAGGAAAGTTGCCGTTTCAAAACGAGGTTTCCATTTTCGTCTAGGCGAAATTCGTCCTTTTCATTGCCGTTCTCGATTTCGAGGAAGAAATGATTTTCTAAGAATTCAAAATAAACTTTGAAAGAATAAATAGGCTCCACCTTTATCCTTATCAGTCCATCGTAGTTTCAGAAGAATTTCGCCTGCCGATGCGTCCTCTCTAACGTCAATCTAAAAAGAGCTTTCCTTTAATGAGTTTTAAAGATTTATAAATAGTTCTTGAAAAAGGATAATAATAATTTAATCAAAATTTTGTTTTCATAAAATATTTTAAAATACTAATCTTGTTTACCTGCCAAATGATCTTGTCGAATTCGGGCGGATTATCATTCTGGTCTTCAATGAGCAGAGTCACATTTCTTGTTTTTCCGTTCCTGCACTCCAGCTTTCCCTCGTGCACTCCACCCTCCTCGAAATCCATCACCTCTCGCGATTTGATCAATCCCGAATCGTCTATCGACAGCTTCATCGAATCGCCAGAAAACGAACAAGGCAAATCGCCTGAAACTTGGAAAAATGTAAAGGTTTCAACATTTCGAGTAGACAACTTTGTAAGTGGAAAAATGTCAAAAAGTGGGAAAGTATCTTTATCGTTCCCACGCTACTTTTCCTTATTTTGGACCTCTTTTCTATCTCTAACTATGCTTTACGAAATTCCGTCTTTCCGTCATTTACAAATTTCCTTTCGAATAAAATACCTTGATTCATACTGCCAACGACAGTCCCTCTCGGCGCGTTTTCAGGCAGCCACAAAACGAGTTGATCTTCAGAGGAGTCAAAGTATTGCTGATCGCCTAGCAATACGATGAAGATCTGAAAAGTTGACTTTTTAGAAGTATGAACAATTTCGAATAAAATATTTCCAAAGAGAATAGTATCAATAATTTCTCTTATTTTGGACAGTCACATAAATGAGTTTATGATACAAAAAATTAGAAAAAGCACTTCTAATTATGATATTTCGGGATTTTGATCAGAAATATGAATCTAAAAACTACCTCAATTTCTTTTTTGAGCTTCCCTTTGACCGCTTCGCATTTCATCGTGTAGAACGGAGAGTTGCTCTGCATTTCCAGATGTCTTTTAGCTATCAGACGACGTTGCGAATCGATGAAGAAGAAAGGGTCGTTGAGTTCAAGCTGCAAGTGAAATTCCTACTAAAAAATGGATTTAAAAAAAACCTGGATTTGATCATCGATCGGCAACAAACCGACCAATTGCCCGGAGGAAATTTGAGTCAAAGCGAAGAAAAACTGGGTTTGATCGAGATGAAGTACATCTTCGACGACTTGCACTTCTATCTGAAAAGTAGGAAACTGCTATTTGAAACAAATTATTATGTTTCAAGTAGAGACCATAAGTGATAGCTTAGATAAACCACTAATGGTTGTTTAGCTATTGTAACGATTAAATAAAATCAAGGAATTTACCTGACTAGTAGCCAGATGCTGTTGCCCTCCAGCCTCAACCACAGCCAGTACAGTGGCCATGGGAGTCGTTCCAGCAGGAATCCGTCGTTTCGCGTAAATTTCCCCTGTCGCCTCGTTGATTCGGAAATCGTGAGACCCGATCAGGAAATAACGAATCGGCAAGGCAGAGTCTGCTGTCACTCGACCGAAAGAGGCGTCTGAATAATGCATGAAGATGCAATGATATCGTATGTTCCAAAATATCTACATTTTTGGAATAAGTTTTTGAAACTAGTACCGTTAACAACAATCTTTCAAATCTTAGGAAAGAAAGATAAGAAGCGAAATTTATAAGTTCAAACTATCTTTTTTTTTTTAATTTTTTACTGAAAATAATACTGACGTTGATATCTAAGAGTTTATGAATAAGAATAATAAATATAAAATGCCTACGCTCAGCCTGTGAAGAAGACAGGAGCATAGCGATTTGTGGTCGATAGAAATGGACGACGTGGTCAGTGGTGCCCTTCTCGAGGATGACGTTGAGCACGATGGCCGTCGACTTCGCGTCCGCCTCGTCGTCACGGCCATCAGAAACCCGCACGTCGAACTGAGTGACTGCCTCGTCGCGCAGACTCCGAATCAGAAGAACTCCGTCGGGGGACATTTCTGCATGGCCGTTCGGTTCCATGAAGAAGACAAGAGTGGTGTTCTGGAAGAGATAATGTAGAAAATTGGCAGAAGGGAAAAGTTGAGAAATTGAAAGTGATTTTACTATTTGATATTATATTAATTTTTCCAAAAATTCACATACAAAATAGTCTGATATTGAGCATGACGTTAAAAGTAAGAATCTGTTATAATGAGGCCAAGTTTTTTCCTTCAAATTGTAAAAATATAGTTCATTTTTGAATCAGTCGATTAGTAGTTTTTTGATGAAATTTAAGGAAATTTAGAAATCTACCTTATCAGCATCCCAGCAACTGAGATGTATTTCAGCAGGCAACGTCCTGAGCAGGAAGTCAGTCTGACCGCATCGAGGAGCGTTGTCATTCTCATCCTCCACTGTTACGTGAACTACTTTCTTTTCTCTGAAATTTTTTCATTTGAAAATGACAAAAAGATAAAATTTTGGAAATGATGAAATGCAAAACTAAAAACAGCAAATGGAAAGAATAAGCAGAAATATTGTAAAAAATATTATTTTTCATTGTAATTTGAAAATTACCTGTCACTTTCCAGTAACAGCCAATACTCCTCCTGCTGTTCTCGATCCAGTTTTCCCGACAGGAACAAATTCCCACTGATGAGTTTGAATGTGTCCGTTTTTGGAACGACTAGGGTCAATTTGAAACTATCGTCATCATGTTTCAGCACGATGTTTTCTTTGTTTTCCTGAAATTATAGTTCAATAAATGGTTGAACATTTTAAAATTATTCTAAATTCAGAAAGTAACTTTAATACCGATAAAATGTTATTAGAACAGTAGAAAAGCAGGACGAAACTTACCATGATTTGTACTTCCTCGACCCTCGAATTCCTCTTAACATCATTGACGAATTCAACTCGCATCAGGCAGCTTGCAGTCTGATAGAACTCGGTTTTGGCATTGATCAGGAGATCCAAGGAAGAAATGTTCGAAGGAGGAAAGGAGCGTAGAAACAAGCGACCTCGGAAATCGATATCTGAATATGCTATCTTTTCTGAAACAAGAATGAAAATAAAAATAGTTAGATGAGAAATAAAACGATGACATAAAAATGTCATTGAAAAATGCCAACTTGGCTTCTAATTATAAATCATTTTTTAAAGATTCAGTTTCACTAGTATTTCAATAATTCCTTACCAATCAAATTGCTCTTCGAGGCGATTTCATAGTTAATCATCGCCCTTCCAGCCGTGGCTCGAACCTTGCCGATTATTGAAGCGGGAGTTTCGTAAATGGAAACTCTGAAATAAGAAAATATTTTGAAAGGATTATGAGTTAAGAAAATCGAACTTTTGAAAAATACAAAAAATGTCTTATGAATTAAAGCAGTAGAAGTGTAAAATTTCAAAATAAAAAAATTACTCGAAAAAGGTTTTTAAACAAACCTGATAGGATTGCATTCGGTGAATTTGGGTTTGATTGTCTTGTCCGGGAGAATTCTGACGAGAGCGAACGTGCAGGTCTTCAGTTTCGATTGAGCTGCTTTCACGTGGTTCCTCGCACAAATCGACAGATTGTAGATGGAATCGTGCTCGAGGTGATTCAATCGATTCCGAATTGCGAAGAGTTGACCAGAGACTTCGTCCATCTGAAACATATCGTTTTGAAATAACAAATAATGATGTAATCAGATTCTGAAAATTTGAAACATTCATTTAGTTAGGAGAAGAAACTTATATAAAAAAAAAGAAAACTATGATTTTTGCAAGAAATTCTATAAGTTTGATTTGCTCCTTCGAGAAAAGTGATTTGATCAATAATGGAAATAGAATATTCTCACCAAAAAGTCCTCCTTGTGATTGAGCAGACTGTAGGTGATATTCGCTTCGAACTTCCTGTCGATGCCCGCGGTCACATTCAAAAGTAGCACATTCCCGCTTCTGCTCTTGTTGCCTCCCGAAAGTACATATAAATCCATCTCAGCCGTGTAGAATTCCCGATCGAATTTCGGCGCAATCCGGGCGTCGGGCAGAATCTCGATGGTCGCATTGCAGAGGGCCTTCTTCGGAGGATTTCCCGCGTCCGATATCTCGTAGGTGAAATTGAAAGAGGGCGTGTCGTAGTGACGGAATCGAGATAGTGAGTAAATCTGAAATTGGAACTAAAAAATGGGCTTCAAAAGAAATTCTTTTCCTTCAGTTTATTAACTAACTGATCGAGTATTGTTCTAAATGAACAAGAAATATCAGGCCTTTTGTATTTATCACCGGTTCTATTTTGTCTTATCTCTCCTTTGTCTACACTCTCTTGCCCTAAAACCTGGTGAAGAATACCAGCTGGTGACGCGGTGATCAAACGGTGATAAATACAGGAAGACGAAATCTTACATTTCCCGAAATAGGCGACAGGTGGATCGAGTCGATAGCGTTGATGAGTCGATAAACGACGACACCCTGTCTGGAACTGCCCACATCTGCATCGAACCCAGTCACTCGACCGATCGACGTGAAGATGGGGGAATCCTCTCGAAGCACGAAAACTGGCACACGGCCATCAGAGCTGATGCCACAGGTGGGAGAGTGCAGATTCTCACGCTTCACCAGCACTGTCACCATCGTTGTCTGCACGTTTCCAAGGGTTCTGAAACTTGAAATTTTATAACTTTAAAATCGAACTTGGAAAATTTCGAGCCGCGGTTAACCGAATGAAACAAGATAGTATGTCCTGTCGAGAAAGGAAAAGAGCATGTTTTTCAAGAAGACAAACTATTTCGTTTCATGCGATTAACCGCGGTTCGAAAATCCCCAGGTCTGATCGAAACATGAAGAAAATATTGGATAGGAACAACTATTTTTTGACTGTCAGCTCTATAAAGCTGTGATATTTAGATTTTTAGTTACTGAGTAAATTTTCGAAAATACCAAAAAAGATAAGTTTAAAAATATATATATATATATATAATAAAAAGAAGGATTGAGGGGTATGTTAATTTCTTCAATCTTAGATCTACCACAAACAGAAATTAACGTACCTATGAACAGCCGTGACAGGAACTTTGATGACGTCACTGGGATTACGCGAAATCGGTCTGCGGACATAGACGACGCCATTCGCAAACACGTCAATTGAAGTATTCGATGTCGTCCAAAACCGGTAGAAATTCTCGAAACTGAAAATCAAACTTCGTTTTAAAGAAAAAAGAAAATTCCCAATTACCTATTCTCCTGATTGCCAGTCTCGTGAATCCTCCCGATCACAGTCCCCATTGATGCTGCCTCGGAAATCGAAAACATGTAGGAGCGTTTGAGATGGAGCGACTGAAATAAAAGAATGGTTCAAATTGTCAGTAGTCAAGGAACGGCATTCTCGAGATATTGCAAATTTAGACAAAAAAATCGGTTTTGAGAAAATTTTGTCTTATAAAAATTAAAATATTTCTCCGTTATTTTTTGCATAAATCATGACTACTGTGGTATCGTGATACAGACTATTTCAAACCAAATTAACAATCCCTAATAAAGTATTGTTTACCTCTCCACTAGTCTCTTTCCGGACATCGATAGTCCTCGTAATGGCAGGCATTTTCTCGTTGATGGATTTCACCTGACACTGCTCGTGATCTGCAGTAATTCTGTTGTCCTTCAGGAACACGACTCCATTCGAATCTGCCCCGAGAGTCAGACAGGTCGTCGTGAAGTTCGACTCGTTCGTCATCTTGTTCAACTACAACATTTCTTATTTCGAATTTAAGATAATGATGATGCTGGTAAATCACATTTAAGAAAATAATTATCATTCGTGAAAAAGTTGAACTATATATTTTATGTAAAAACTTACCTTCATAAATTCCATCCCCAACGGTGTCTTGTCCGTAATCACAATCGCGTTTTCATTCGGCACTCGATTATCCAAGATCTTTGAAGGCTGAAAATTTATAAATTAAGACGAAATAAAGACTTTCTAACCTGAACAGAAATGGAGACAGTTGCAGAAATGAGATCGATCAATGGAGGGGGCGGCCTGACTTCCACATCCAATTCGTAGTTCTTCGCTTCGAGATCTTTCTTGTTGTCGGAAATCGTGATGATTCCTGGAAATTTTCGATTAAATAATTTGTAGATAATTTGGAAATGAGTTTTGCAAAGTCGCAGCTTGAGGAACAAGTAAGATGAAGATAGGGAAAGCTTCAATCTTTGCACCCTATTCTTCTAGTTGAACGACTGCAACATTGCAATATTTCTAAATTGTCAGAATCAAAATTTCCCGTTTTACTTCAGAAACCTATCGATTCATAAAATTAGTAGAAGAAAATTTTAATCATCCTACCATTGATATCATCGATTTCGAAAGGCGTATTTTCCGTTCTCAATTGGAATCGGCAATTGCTGCTGTTCGTGCGAATTTGAGCCACGAAGCTTCCCGGAGACAGATTCTGCTTGATTGCGACAGACTGGTAGCGATCCACGTGCACGAAACGAGTCGTTGAAAGACGCTCGATGAAGACCTGCAAGGTAAATGGATGTATTGCAGATCGTTGCAAAATTGTGAAACCTATCTTGACAGAAATATTATCACATGAATTGCCGTGATTTAGGAGTATTAGCTAGAAGACTTTCTTCGATAGTAAATGTATACGAAAGGTTCTTGTTAATTTGTTTAAAGGAAAAAAAACCTTCAAAGTCTTTCTGCACTTTCGTTCTGATCTCTGTCCATCTGAAGCCTCGAACTCGACTTCGTACATTTCCTTGGTCGCCTTCTTTTCATCCAGCAGCTTGAACATGGCGAATTGGGTTTGTTGCACCAATTCGAATAGGCCACTTTCATTGCCACTCGAAATGTTGACGAAAGATTGGCCTGAATAAGTTTCAATCAAATAGTATCTTATGAAAATAAAATGAAGTACAATTATATTCAAGCGTTTTACAAAAATAAATAAAATGCCATTTTACCTCCAACATCCCCGTCCTCATCAGTCACTGTCAACACTGCTAACGTCTTCCCAGAAATCGCGTCTTTTTCAACGACGGCAAAATCGACTTCGGATGGATGCACTCTGCAATTTGCAATTGAAGATTTATGTTTCAATAACTTTTTCTCGAGTATTGAAGTGACTTTTCCTGCCGAAAGCAAACTTCTTTTAGAAAACTAGAGAACGATAAGACAGAAATAAAACCTTGGGAAATGCTTAGATGACTTATTCATTAATTCGGAAAAAGTAACCTGATATGAATCTGCGGATCGTGCGCATTATAGTGTTCAGGAATGTGGATCCTGACGACGAGGGACGAAGCGAGTGGAGGACTGCCGTCGTCCTTGGCTTCGATTGCCACGACGCATTCAGAGCAGTGAGTGGAAGGAGAACGACAACAGGGTGGGTTGTCCTGCTAAAAATGAAGAAATTAGAGAGTCATCAGAAAATTTTTGACTATCTTCCATTCTAACTAGATTATTCGTTTCAATTTTTCTTCGATTTTACAGAATTTTCACAAGAATTGACTTTTTGAAAGAGTCCAAATTTCTTAATTGCATGTTGCATCGTTCATTTGAATTATCGCGCCGCGCGATAGTACCATATGTCTCAACGTTTCTCGTAAAATATAATTTTTAGCATAATTTATGACTCCGCATTCCAAAACATTCCCGGTTTTCTCGTAAATTCTCGTATTGTGGTAATTCCCATACTCTGTATTACTCAGAACAGGGCCAAATCGTACCTGTTCTTGCATAGGAACCGACAAGGATTGAGGCGAATTCAATCAACACCTTCTTCTGCATCTCTGCCCCACACTCTTTCTCTCACTCTAGCTATGCAATACAGAAATACAGAGAGAGGATGTCCTTTAGCTGGTCCGAAACAACAAGAAGAGAAGAAACTAATTGCATTCCTCATTCTTGCAGAACTAGAAGACCTAGCATATTCTGCATACATATTGTATATTGGCGCGCGAACTTACAAGAGGAAAAGAGCAAGGTTAAATCGAATCCTTTTGCAAGAAAACACCGCTTTCTCATGGATTCACGAGTTCACCCAATTTGGCGTTGTAAGGGTTAAGATTGATTCATTTTGGGGTGAATTAGAATAGATTTGCATCAGAGATGTACAAAAATTGAATTTTGGTTTGCGTTTAACGCAAAGGTCTTGTCGAATTTTCGTGTGCGTTCTGAAAATTACCCCAGAAGTGCGTTTTACGTTAGAGTTATTTACTAATGCGTTTTCCTTGTGCATCCCTGATTTGCATGGAAAACTTGCGAAACGAATAGGCTAGGTTTCGAAAGAAAGGTCAAAAATGACTGACTTATTATGAATTAGTTTTGATGATTCGTCGTTTGAAATGCTAAATTTTGCATGAAAACCTTGTAAACTCAATAGCCTAATAATAAGTTTCAAAAGAATGAGAAGTCGAATTGGATGATTTAGAACCGATGAGACTGGTTAATCAACAGTTAAAATTACAAATGAAAATTCAACCTTAGCCTTGAGAAGTCTGTCCTCGATTTTGAAGTATTTAGCAGAATTAGACGACAAAATGCTGTATGTGATGTGCGCATTCTGTCCCGTGTCTTCATCCGTCGCATTCAATTTCAGTATAGTCGAATTCCTCCTTCCATTCCAGGTGACATTCAGTTCGTGAGCCACTCCAAATGAGGGTGCATTGTCATTCGCGTCCAGAACATCCACGAACACTGTCGTGTAGCCGAATCTGAAAGCGTAAAAATGAAATAAAAATTCAGAAAAACACATGTTTCATTTTGAAATAAGTACAATTCTATCGTTTGATGATACTATGAACATCAAATGAAATCAAAGTTGCCTACAGGTGATGTATTTGATAGGTAGGGAACAAGTACTGATTTTTTTTAAAGTCAGGCAGATACAAGTATGATCTTCGGTACCTGTGAGCAGTTCTGATGAACATTAATCTTGGGGATGAAAGTTTGAAATTCTAAAGAATAGAAATTGTCGCAAACTGTGACCTTCGCTTTTGCATTTCGTAGAAAAATCCCAATTTTAAAAATGTTTTCAGATTGAGTCTATCCCTGATACAAATAAATGCATTTTCTTCTTCTTCTTCATTCCACCTTTCTGCCTCAAGAAATAAAAGTAGCAGTTCTTGCTGCTCAATACAATTAATCGGATTTACTTTTTATTTTTGACTTCGTAATTTTTCACTTTAAAGGTTTAATTATCCAAGTTTGAGGCAACCACTACTCCCGCTTTCTGTTCCTGTATGTTCCCCCTTAAACTACCGCTCTACTCTGCAATTGGAGCGGCGGACTGGTCAGCCGGTCACCAATTTTTGTTTCAAAAACTCTAAAAAAAAAACTAATCTACCTAGGTGGATCTCCTCCATCCTTGGCGGAAATGTTGAAGATGTAGAGCTGCGTCTGCTCTCGATCCAAAGGCTCTGTCAATCCCAGCAGCAATAGTTCCTCGTTCCTCCGCAACTCGAATGGACCAGGGTTGGAATTTACGATTCTGCAGGAAAAAAATGAAAATTCGAAAGAATTAGAAAATCGAACTTGTATTCAGTAATGGTTCCATTCAACCCGAAGTCTGGATCTGTTGCAGAGAGCAGGGGAAGGGAGCTCCCGATTGGGGCTGTTTCGACTAGAGAGAGATTCTGAAAAGGTACAAATTAAATATGTTTCAAAAACATAAGAAAATTGAAAATAATATCATCACACGATTAGCAAGAAGTTTTAGGATACAAATTACTAAAAAGAAGCATAATTCAAAAAATGATCGATATGTTGTTTATAAGATATTTTTCAAAGAAGACTATTTTTAAGAAGAAAAAAAAAAAGACCTGAAATGGGAGCGCAAAGCTGGGCGCATTGTCATTGACATCCTTGACTTCGACATGGACGGTGATGATCGACGGAGGGGTGGAGACGATCACCAAATGGAATGAAGACGAAGAGGTGTTCAGGGATTCACGATCAATAGGAGATAAAAGGGCGATCTGGAAATTGCATTGCAAGAGAAAGCCGAGATAGGTTTCACGAATTTGATATTCTCAGGTAAAAATTGTTATAAATATTGGGACTGTTGGTGTGTGTTAGGTAATGAAGAATAATAAAGCCATAAAGCCTTACCTCTCCAGTAACAGAATTCAGCTGCACATTTCGCGTATCGCCCAAAAGCCGATAACTCCATTCCGGGTTCAGGTCCAATTTGACCAAAATCGTTCCAGGACCGTCGTCTGAAAATTCCTCATTTTTATTCACTTTGTACTTTTCCAAATTATTTTCTTTCCCGTATGAAATTAACCTCTTTTCATATTGTCATGGATAGGGGCTAACGCTTCGCGCCAATTATGAGGATTTATGAAGTTTCCTCTTTTGAAGTGAAGAGGAAAGGAAAGGAATGAATCACAACTAGCCTATGGCCTGAGGGATCTATAATCTAAAGAGGAAGGTAAGCAGTAGAGAGGGGAAGGTGAAATGACCCTTGGCCTGGCGTTTAGAGGCACGAAAAACTGGATCAACGAATTTCTCGACTGTTGTTATTTGGAGATGTATGCAAATTAGACAAAAGTTATTATTGCTCATTCAGACAAAAGTGGATTTTCTTGTTTCAGATATGTAAGAATTTACATACGAAAATGTGAAAGATCAAGTTATGTAACGGTAAGAATCGCAAGAAATTTCGAATTAGCCCAACATAGTGTAAAAATTAAATAAAAAAGCTCTTCTCTTTTAAACCTTAAAATTACCTTCAGAAATTTGCACATTGATCTGTCGTTCAGTGAATTCCGATTTCGTTACCCGAAATAAAATCCCGAAAAGTTTCAAGAATATGAGAAATAGCATTGACGAGAGAGGAAAACAGCTCTATGTGGGATCTTCTTTCGGTAGGAAATTCATCGGATCGGAGGGCTGAAATTGGAAATTGAACAAGGATTTGTCATCAGACAGATTTTCGGTAAATAATGTTGACACATCACGGGGAAAGGACGTTGTATGGCTAACAAATGAAGAGAATACTGTAATAAAAAAAATGCCTACTCTTGAAAATGTAAAGATAGTTAGACTATTTTTACACTACCTAAAATTAGTAAAAACTATGCTGACATAATTTTGGTATTGTGTATTTGAAAAAAGGTCAATTTATGTTACGTCAAGATAAAAATAGCCTACTTTTTATCAATCAAGACAGAAGTAAAAAAATTGAAACGGAAACGGAAGGGGAAAAATAAAATTCAGTAATACTCAGTGGACATGGAATTATCTAAAAATGTTGGGATAAAATTTCATTCGATAGATGTTTTGAATGACAGGAATTTGTCATGGTATCTCTTTTGAATAGGAAAAGAAAATTGGCAAGTTTTGGAAAGTCGATGGATGACATTTGGATATTCGATGAAATGGTAATGAAAGACGATAAAATGGAGGAAAGAAATGCAATGAGGCAAATCCTTCGTCATTTTTAAGAAAAAAACCGGAAAAGGTATCAGAGTTCTAGCTTTTTAGGTAAATTGGAATATTGTATGGGAAATCCCAGACTATTTTCGACCAAAATGAAATTTCTACGAAAAAACTTCCAGACGAATGCATAGAAAATGACCTAGAATTTAGTGCAAAGTTGTTAGAATGTCAAAAATGGTCATTTCCTTGAATATTTGACGACCTTGGAAACTCTTCGAAACACGAGTAAATGTGTGTTCGCAGTCCGTTAGCAAAGCAATCCGACATGATCCTTTTTCTCTTCAAATTCTCTTTAGCTATGGATATTAACTGTCATGCCCTATTTGGGTATGTGCCTATAGCTATGCAGGAGGGACAGAGATTAGGCAGATTTGAGAGATCAGAGAGAATCAGACAAAGGGTTAATCTGTAAATATTAGAATAAGGGAAGAATGAAACCGAAACAGAGATAGAGATGGTTATCTTTCCATTGAAAGCCGGCTGAGGGAAAGGGAAACACGCAACTCGAGTAAATCGGAATGTGAGAAGGTACAGGAAATGCGTGTTTCATTAAATTTTGAAGTGACGATTCCATAATTTTATATAATTTTTATCATTTACTTCAACGAAAAATGTATGAAAATTATTCTGATAGAAACATCAATTATGCATGAAAATCTTGAAAAAAAAAACTAGAAAGAAGCATCTACAGGTTTTGAAAGAAATGGTATCGTGTTATTGATAAGCTGAAAACTATTTCCCCACCTAATCTGCAAAATCGGAATTTGCCCGCTGAACTTTGAGGATTGTTTGGGAGAAAAGTAACGAGAGAACGAATATGCGGGACGAGATTTGCGAGTACGATAAGGGCTGAGACGGAAATTTGGAAGGAAAGGAACAGTGCTGTGGAGGGGCGCAGAAGGTAAAGGATGCGCATAGCGGATGGATTAAGCCGGGAGGGGTTAATGAGGAACGAATTCGGCTGAGAAGGCGGAAAATTCAATTATATTTTCATGTTCAGAAGCAGCAAACTTCACCTTTTACAGTCAGCCACCTGCTAAATTAAGCAGTTTTCAATACGTCTCTGGGAAATTTCTTCAAAACTAATTAGGTAACATTCAAAGTGATAAAAATCAAATTCTGAAACCTTAGTACGATTCAGAAATTTTGGGGGAAATCGAAGAGAAAAAAATGAAAGATCTCTAGAATTTAGGTGAAAGTAAGTGATGTTCTTTACAAATATCCTTACGAAAGGCATCATTACGAACTACAAATATGTAACAGAAGAAAGACAAAAAGTAATAATCGCTTGGTGTTATGGCAATTTGGCCCCATTCCTGACTTTCTTACTTACAGTCTTCTAGCCTATTGGCAATAAGAAATAAGCACGATGCACTTGTAGGTGAGAAGGTAAGCAGCAGAGAGAAGAAGTAGCATAACTGGACAGAGGTGCAAAAATGAGAGACAGAAAAGAGTCCCTAATTTTCTCTCTTTCTCTGCTATTTTCCCTCTATTTTCTTCTGGATTCAGAAAAGATCCGATCTAGTAGAAAATTGACTGTTGCTAGCGCTGCAAATTGGCGAGGCAATGAATGCGAGGAGAAAGGATGAAACGAGCAGATAAAAGGCGAAACTTCGAGTCAAAACAAGTGGTCAGAAATATTTGGGGAGTTTGATCAAACTAATAAGAAAGCATATGTTTCACCAGAAAGATATTGTTTGTTCATAATCAAATTAGATGATACACGTAATTTGACAGTCATCCAAATAGGTTTTCAAAGTTAATAAAAATGGCAAAAATTAGACAAGTTCACCTTTTCGTGAAACTAAATTTTCCTCAATAATCTTCCAAAAATGAGATATCACGCCTTATTTTCTAGGCAAAAAGGGTGGATAAAAAATGATGAGGGAAGGAGGAATAAATGAGATGAAAAAGGTGAATTGACGATACAATTGCCTGTATGGAATTGGAGAATTGAGGATATTCTTTTCGTTGCTCTGCATCTCTGCCCTCCTGCCACATCCCTGAATAGGCAGAGATGACAGAGTCAGAGA